>CATIWJ010323866.1:0-37639 GCA_949640765.1 Croton laevigatus | reverse complement strand
TTCTTTTCCCAATCAGGACACTCATATTGATAGTGTCCCAATTGATGGCATTTGAAACATTCTATGGTGGCTTTATTGTGAAACAATCTGACTCCCTTCAGTTGAAATATTTGTAGCTAAACCAAAACTGAGTACCCCCACCAGGTGAACATTTTGAGAAGAATGAACCATCAGAAGTATTTTCTTGATAACCCATCACATGCATCAGATGAAACAGTTGAAGCAGAAGAAGCTCCTTCTAAAGTTTATAACCCACCAACATTATCTGGGGAAGATGAATTTGACAATTTTCCTCCCTGTCGGCCAAAAGTAACAGATTTTACTTTGCGCAATAAAACTTAAGCTGGATTGGTGACTTTTTCTGAACTACAGCCATTGGAAGGTGACTAAAAAATTGTCCATTTTTTGTAATTGTGCTTGTTTGCTGTAAAGATGGGCTCATATTTGTATTATTTGCATATGAAGTGCCTTCCCTGCTAAGGCATGGACGTCCATTATGACCATCACTTCAAAATTATAAAATAGAATGGTTGCGAATTGTTCAGTAGTCTCAAATATGTCATCACCAGTATCAGTCCCAGAAAAGACCCTATCACTATCATCAACTTTCTCCTTCCTTTATCAACACATCTACAGCTTCTGTTGCTTCACTGTTTGTCAATGTCCTTCTATATTTCCCAGCTCCATAGGTAACATTCTTCGCTCCTTTAGGAGCTGCAACTGTTCATTCATTGTCCACATCCAAACCTAGGCACATATAAGGTACCGACTCTTTAGCTTTCTTCGCATTTGCCTTGAAAATATGATTTCCATGCATTCTTCGCTTTGAACAGCCTCAACATCATCATCAATATTCTGAAAAAAGAATTATAATCAACGAGCACAAACCCAAAACGTAATTTAAATTACTTAATATGCTTTGTTCCATGAAGAGGAGACAGTGGTTCTCGCCATAAATATATTTTTAAGCAAGGAGATAAAATATACAAACCCACCCTAAGTATACCAACCCCACAATGTACACAAAACCACCATAATAACTCCCAATTGGAGTTTTTGACATATATCCATACCCTAATAAGCACACAACAACCCGCAACATAAAAAAAGAAACAACAAATAACTTACTTGTTAGGGTTTCGTCCATTTGAAGAACCACCATGGATCACAGGTGGTGCCATTTTCGGATTGACGGCGCGGGTTCACCTTATCTACACTAAAACTTCAATTTTCTAACAAAATTTTATCTTACAAAATTTGCTGTGGGTTTGTTCTCCTCGCATATCTGTTTCAAGGTTAGGAGAAGGCGCAATTTGCTCGATTTAATTTCACGCTCCAGCTCAGCCTCCACCTGTTCGGCCAGGTTGTCCATCTGCTACCTAATAATAAGCTGACTTGGCGGAAAAGTGTTGCTAGGTCTTGATTGTGATTTATATGGTTCGTGGCTAAGTGGCTTCGTGATTATAATTTGAAGATACATTTGACATAAAGTTAAAACCAGGGCTGAATTTTAAAATATGACTAAATTCAGAGTGAAAATTATGTTTAAGCCACTTTACGGTGTATGTGAAAAACCCTTAAATCCTAACTAAGATTGAGCATGTGACCTGATTTGTTGGGGATTCGCTAATTCGTTAGGTAATGGGGCGGGCGTCGAATTTTAAAAATATAATCCGCTGCTAGTTTGCGGCAGGGATGGGTTTTGGTCGACCCGCCCCGTCTAAGGTAATTTTGGTAATTTTAGCTAGGTTATGTTATGTGTTGCCTTGCCTCCACGACTTCGCTATTACGTTTCTATTCTTCTAATGTCCTTTCATTCCCCTCCACTCCCCAAGCAAATTTGATCTTCTCCTCCTCCACTCATAGTTCCTTCTCCGCTTCTACCAACTCTCGTTCGGTCCTTCCATCGCCTGTATCATCAGAGGTAACATTCTCTTTTAATCTTTTTTGTTTCCTTACATTCTTTTTTTTTACTATAGTTTGCTGACATCATAAGATATGTTTAGTGTTAATATTTGAGGTTTTTGCTTTTTGGTATTTATGTTTGTCCGTTATTTATTGTCTTTATGTTTTTGCTGTGTGAATTGGGTTTTAGTTTTAAATTAGATTTGTCATTCGGAGTAGGATCGGCCAGTGATCCAATCCCATGTCTTCTGAATGGAGAACCAGTGCTAACTCATATGTAGATCACCACTTTGTTGACGCTAGAACGATATCCAACCTTTCCATAATCAATTTGTGAACTAGGTTTTATTTTAATTTTAATTTGTTTATTGTATATTCTTTTACTTTATTTTATGCAATAAATAAATATTATCTACTTCTAAACTTTCATTTTATTTTAAATTAGCATTGGAGTTATTTGCTCCTTTGCCTTTGGTAAACTTGAAATCAGCAGAAAATCCAATAAGTCTATAGCATTTAGCCTTTATGTGCCTTGGCTTTCTACAGTGATAACAAACTATATCCTCGTCCCTTTTTTCTTTCTTAACCGCCATAGCCGAAGCTTCAACAATGAGTGGATTAGAAGACAAAGGTGCATAGCATTTCAAGTAATATTATTGTTAAAAGAATAGCAATAAGAGAAAAAAAAACCTACATAATATCCATTTTCAATTTTTTAAGTTTACGCTAAATCACTGTCCCATTAGTTCTTGGACCAACCTCCAAATATCCTCTCAATCAATGCCCACCTGTTCAAATTAAATGTTATATTGCTCAGATTAAAATGCGTGTTGATTTTTTTCCAGTCGAATTCCCCTATCTTCCCAGGAGAATGGCAACTGTGGTGAAGGCGAAATCTGCAAAAACAAAAATATAATTCCATTCTTCTTCATCAGAAACATACAAATTAATTTAACTTTCAAGGACAGTCCGATCAAGATCCTTCCACCAATGGAAGTCAATTCAGTTAAAGTTTATAGCAAGCTGAAGTCAAATTAATTTAACAAACTAACGGATTGTAAAAAAAAATGAATGAATCTTACCTCTCATCAGCACAAACACAGGGGGACACGGATTCTATTCTGGTTGGGGCACCTTCACCATAATAGTTTGTGTCGGGAGGGGGTGCTGGCACGACTATGAGTGTAAAAATAATATCTACAGCCTGTTCCACCGCAAAAGCTGTAACATTGAGCTGGTGCTCCTCAGGAAAAGATGCAATTCCCATAAGTTTGAGAGGAACCGCCAGATACCTCCAATTTTAATCGGGGGCAACTACTTGCTCCCCTACCACCTCTAGCTGTAGGTGCATCTGAGGGTAGGGGTCGCTTATTGATTAACCATAGAGATAGGGAGGACTTTAGAGATAAGGAAAACTATAGAAGGAACATGAGAGAGAACAAAGAGAGAGATGTGAAAGTATAAAAATAAATTTCTAATTAGACAAAATAGAAAAACTAATGTAAAAATTTTTAAAATAAAAGTTAATATTTGACATGGTCTAAAATTGGTCCAATAGACCATGTTTAGCTAAATGCATTCAAACAACTAAAAGTCTTTCATAGCTTAACCAATTTCTTCAATTGTTTTGTACAACATATTTTCGGATGCATCACAAGATGATGAAGAATATGAGGTTATATCATGGACGACTTTTATATCATGCCTTTTCTTCCGCAATTACTTTAACCTTTTCCTAGCTTTGCTCGGGAAACGATACGCTCCATATGAGGTGAAGAGCAACCCCCAGATTTTCCCTCTTATGACGGAGAATTGACATAAAGGCCTCTTCCTCTGTGGAAACAATCTCTAAATGGGGACGTACAACAGTCGCCATGCTGTTTATACCATATAAAAATTCATAATAGAAAAAAAAAAAAAAGAAGACATTACAATACATTTAATCAAATTCATAATGTTTAATATCAAATACAGCAAATAAAATGCAATTTCGTAAATAAGAAATCCATCAAAGAACTCTTAAAAAATAACGGTATAAAAAATCTAAATCAAACAACAATGTTAATCTAGATTTAACATTAGTTTTTTAATCTAGATTTAAGCTCCAATTTCATAGAAAAACAAACAACAATCTAAATCAATTCTTGAAGCCAAATATCCGTTTGCAAACTACTAAATCAATTCCCGAACTACTTTGCTTCAACCTGAAACAAAGTCTTCAACCTTAAAAAAAAAAAAGATATTCCAATGTTTCCCAGGGCAAGAAAAATAATCTCAATAATGCATAAATGCTATATTTTCCATGTTAGGAGCATATATATCACTTGAAATATAAGAAATTTAATGTCTTCTTGAGCATGCATGTCATTCATTTTGCTCTAAAAGAATATCAAACTTTGCTCTAAGGAACATGATGATCATAAAATTAACACCAATCATAGAACATGATGTCATTCATCTTGATAAAGGTATAGCTTTACATTCAATTTCTGAGTTCAATTCTGAAATTTTGGGAAACTCCAACAATTGATTCTATTAATCAGAACCAATAAAAGCAACAAAAGACCATTTACAATTTTTAAAAGTTTACGCGTACTACTAAATTTCTCTGCCGTTTCCCATTACTTAATTCTTCGATCCACCACCACCTCCTCCGAATATCCTCCCAATAAGCGTCCACTCGTTCAGATTAAGTTTCAAATCGCTCAAATTAAAATGCAAGCTAATGTTTTTAAGATCATTAAGATCAAATTCTCCGATCTTGCCAATAAGAAGAACGGCAAATGCAACGATGGTAATGTCTGCAAAAAGAAAAGGATAATCAGTTAGCTAGAAACCGTTTTCTTTTAAAAAATTGGATACATGCATATATGCATTCTACACAGTTCTAATTCAAAACTTCGGTTTTGGTATTTTAATTTATAATTGTAATTAAGATCAAATACATAGTCTCATGGAACTAAATAAAAATAATGTCTAAAATTTAGTTGAAGTACATAATGAAATATAAAATTCAAAATAAAATCAATGTTTGGAAGTAGATAGTATTTACCTCTCACTAGGCCAAACATACTTCCCAAAGCACTCTGTTCATGTTGCAGTATAACCTTCACTAAAACTGCAGGCGTTGGGGATAGAGGTAGCACATATGTTATAACGAAAAAAACATCCACTGCCTCTTCCTATTCTGAATTGAATTTTCCGTTCTCTTTGCTACACCTGAATGGTAAGTTTCTAATTTTAATTAACAAAACATCTTGATGGACCTCACTACCCTGTCATCATTGAGATCGTAAAAATAAAACTTAAAAATAAAACTTTAAACACAAACAAATGAAGCAATTGCACATACAGTACCAACTCTTAAATGTAACTGTAAATTGAATATTTAATATCTTTGAGCTAGAGAAGTTTGTCATAACTATTTTTTATGATGACGGTTATGAGTAGGTAAAGTTTTTGTTTTCAATTAAAATATTTTTAAAAATTGAATATTTTATTGGATAATATTTGGTCCAATTTTGGTCTTTAAGTTAAATTTTTTTTATAAAATTTAAAATAAAAATAATTATAATTAATTTCATATTAATAATATAATGACAAGATAGTGGGGTCTGTCAAGATGGTTTAATAATTAAAATTTGAAAATTACCCTTTAGGCGAAAGGGTTCAGTAGCAAAGCGATGAACATTTCATTCCATCGGTTATCACCACATACTTCCCTACTTTTACTCTTATCTCTGATATAGCCTTAAAAATCTCTCATGTCTTACTTGGATGGATATGGTGAAACCACCATGCGTATGAAGCACTTGACGTTTGGATCGGTTGATAACGACGGTACTTTGAGCCTGTGATGTAGAAGCCAAAATACTTAGAGTACCGTTATTATAAACGATCCATGCATGGTGGTTTCACCACACCTATCAACGTAATACATTAGAGATCTTTAAGACTATATCAGATATGGAAATAAAAGTACAATGATGTGATTATAAATGATGGAATGAAATATCCATCTCTTTGCTACATCTAAAGGGTAAGTTTTTAATTTTAATTAGCATATCATTTTGACAAACCTCACTATCCTGTCATCATTGAAATCGCAAGCATTGCATGATTGACTCTTCAACTACATATTTCAGGTTAGAAACTTCAAAATAAACTTTAAACACAAGCAATTGCACCCACAGTACCAACCCTTAAATGTAACTGTAAATTGAATATTTAATAGTTTTGACCTAGAGAAGTTTGTCATAACTATTTATGATGATTGAGTAAGTAAAGTTTTTGTTTTTAATTAAAATATTTTAAAAAATTGAATATTTTGTTGGATGAGAATATTTGGTCCAATTTTAGTCTGATATTATTATTAATCATTATTAATAGTATTAAATTTTTAAGTTGAAATTTTTTATATAAAATTTTAAACAAAAATAATGATAATTAACTTCGGCGGTTACTCTTCAGCTCATGGGTTGCGCATCATTTCCGGAAGAGTGCCAGGAAAGTGTTAAAGCATTTGCGGTGGAACAAGCAATAGATTTTGTTTTTACTTTGACAGACGCGTCATCACCACCCCCGACACAGACTGTTCTGGTTAAGTCTTTACCCCAACCAGAATAGAATGCTTAGCCCAGTTTGTTTGGGCTGATGAGAGGTAACAGTCATTCATTTTTTTTACTATCCATTAGTTATTGTCTTTATGTTTTTGCTGTGTGAATTGGGTTTTAATAGAGAAACGTTGTATTCTTCTCTCGCAGCTGCAGGTTCAAATTATATCTACCATTGTTAAGCTAGAATCAGAATTGAGGCAATTGAAACAAGCTGGTTCTGGAGTCGATAATAGACAGAAATTGATTGAGAAACTTCTTCTAGAAGCACTAAAGGAAGAAGAGATTTTTTGGGCACAAAAATCAAGGCAATTGTGGCTGCAGCTGGGAGAGAAGAATATAGCATTTTTCTATTAAAACCCAATTCACACAGCAAAGATAACAACCCAATCCGTCTTACGTATAAGACAAGTTAAAGTGTCACAGCTCCGCTAACTATTGTAATACAATATTTGAATAATATAAAGCTAATAATAATTTTCTCTTTAAATAGGCACGCTAAATAATATGTCATTATTATCCCAACTAATAAAACATATTTAATCCAAGGCTAACTTATATATATTACATAACAGCTATTTAATAGTACACTAAAAATTTTCGAACTACAGTATATTTATACCAAACGATGTACTGGGAACTGCTCATTAGAATGCTGGATCACAAACGCGTTTAACTACGAACCTGCGAGTTACAAAAATAACTCGCTAAGCAACTCCATACTCAGTGGCTATACATGTATAATTTTTACACGTAAGATAAAGCTGTAATACTTTAAAGAAATTGACGAATTTATTTTATGTAAACATATTTATAAATATTGTAAAACTGAAAGTCTATTTCATAAAATCTTAAATTTGATTAAAATCATAATATATGAGATCTTATAAATTGAAGCTCGTCAATACTTTTCATTTGAAAAATAATAACACCTTTTATTTGGAAATCAATATAAATTTTCACTTTTCACTTGCTCTACTGGTATTACCGGATACCAAGGATAAGACTAAGGTCACAATTCGGATATAGATCGCTGCTATTCACGAATTATTCAGAATCACATTTCAATTCGGATATAGCTCGCTGCTATTCACAAATTGATTAAAATCACATTTCAATTCGGACATAGATCGCTGCTATTCACGAATTGTTCATAATCACATCATAAATTCACTGCGCAAAATTTCTCAACCATATGTCATGACATATCCTTATCTCTAGGATTCCTCTAACCAAATAGAGCACAAATTAACTTCCATATCACAATAATTATTTCTCAACAATCTTTGTCATTCAATTCAAATATCCATTTCGCAAATATTTACGTTTAATAATAAAATTCAATTCTCATGCTTCGAAAATAATAATTATTGAGAAGTAATAAAATCTCACTTAAATATAATTCAATCAAAATAATATTAGAAATCACATTTAAATATAATTCTGCCTTTACTGCACCGGTAGCATCGCTCCTGCGATTATCGCGTCGGTATTAAAAATTCATCAAAAATCATTTTAGAACTCGAACACACATTCGAATTCTCCACAAAATCAAATATTTAAAATGCAATTCAATAATTTAAAACAAAATCAGTTTGAGTACTTTAAAAATAGTACCAAACCTGGTTACAATTCGTTAAAGGTTAAACCGTCAAAACGCCTTGAATTTTCCTTCCTTTCCTTACTGGCCAAACCTAATAATTATGCATAAAATATTTTTAACACTCTATATAAATTAATTCAAGCCCAAAATAACCTAATTCCTCAAAATATTCAAGATTTAAACTTAATTTGGCTATTTATTAAACTGTTGGGCTTAATTGAAAAGGACAATGAAGTTTTGTGGCCAAAATAAAGGACGGATGGGCTTACCTAAAAAGCCAAAGAAACTTATGGGGTCAAACCGATAGTCGCGCCAGACTCTAGGGACTCGCAGCATTATTCTTTAAAACGGCGTCGTATAAGGCTAAACGCATCTTTCTTCTGCGTTTTAAGCTTCTTCTTCGCCCGAGTACTCTGCGTCAGGTTTCTTGCAGACCCGAGCCCACGAAGCCCGATGACTATTCCGGCAACGAACAACGGCAAGTTGGGTGCCGATGGACTACTCTTGGCGTCGCCACCTCGATTCTAGCTTCATATCAGACAGGCAGTGTATGTGGTAACCGGAATGAGCTTTTGAAGCTCACGGGTTACCCGTTTACTTAACGGTTGACCCGATCGGACACAGGCCTTCTGGCAACCGGTCGGCCAGTTTCTTCCGCTGAACTCACTCATTAGGTCCCCAGGAACAGTTCTATGGTGTTAGATTTTGATTTTAATGAAGGGAATGTAAAATGATAATTTTGAATTTCCTTACTCCAACTTTGTTTGCTGTTCTTAGTTTTGATTTCCACTTCCACCGTCTGAATCATGTAATTTGTTGAAATTTGCCACCTATATCAGTAGAATGCCACACTAGCTCTCTCTTAGCCACCTGTTAACTAACCTTGCCAACACAATTTCACCTGTAGGCTTTCTTTTGCATGCACAGACTTTCTCCTCAACTTACACGTTTGCTTCCCTTCTCAAAATTTTGCCAACACATCTACTACTCATTTTAATTCTGCCAGCACACCCACATCTATTTTTCATCCCCTGCCAAACTCAATATTCCCATTCTTAATTCCTCTCTGGTCCTCCAGCTTCTATTTTTATTCAAACTTATATTTAACCATTATTTATTTAGTCCTTCAATTTTCACTTTAATTGCAAAACAAACCTTACTTCCATTTAACTAGTAAAAAGCTAATATTTCAAATTCCAGTTCTAATCTTAATTTAATCCATTTCATTTAATTTTAATATTTATAAAGTTTAGTCCTCAAATTTTTAAATTCATTTTCAATTTAATCAGATTTAACTATAAATTTTAATCGTTTATTTTCGTTATTATTTTGTTTATTATTAATTAATATTTTACCTAAATTACATCTCTGCCACTTTGACTCGTCCTTGACGGATCGAGATATGACACGCACCATCACCACCCCCGACACAGACTGTTCTGGTTAAGTCTTTACCCCAACCAGAACAGAATGCTTGGCCCAGTTTGTTTGGGCTGATGAGAGGTAACAGTCATTCTTTTTTTTTTACTATCCGTTAGTTATTGTCTTTATGTTTTTGCTGTGTGAATTGGGTTTTAATAGAGAAATGCTGTATTCTTCTTTCACAGCTGCAGGTTCAAATTATATCTACCATTGTTAAGCTAGAATCAGAACTGAGGCAGTTGAAACAAGCTAGTTCTAGGGTCGATAATAGACAGAAATTGGTTGAGAAACTTTTGCTAGAAGCACTAAAGAAAGAAGAGATTGTCTGGGCACAAAAATCAAGGCAATTGTGGCTGCAACTAAGAGAGAAGAATATAGCATTTTTCTATTAAAACCCAATTCACACAGCAAAGATATAAAGATAATAACTAACGGATAGTAAAAAAAATGAATGACTGTTACCTCTCATCAGCCCAAACAAACTGGGCTAAGCATTCTGTTCTGGTTAGGGTAAAGACTTAACCAGAACAATCTATGTCGGGGGTGGTGATGGCATGTCTATCAGAGTAAAAACAATATCTATTGCTTGTTCCATCGCAAATGCTTTAACACTTTCCTGGCACTCTTCCGGAAATGATGTGCAACCTATGAGCTGAAAAGTAACCGCCGAAGTTAATTATAATTATTTTTGTTTAAATTTTTTTATAAAAAATTTCAACTTAAAAATTTAATACTATTAATAATTATTAATAATAATATCAGACCAAAATTGGACCAAAGATTATCATCAAACAAAATATTCAATTTTTTAAAATATTTTAATTGAAAACAAAAACTTTACTTACTCAATCATAAAAAAATAGTTATGATAAACTTCTCTATAATTAACTTTAATTAGAGGGTGGTAGCATCACAATCCTAAATGCCTACCATGAGAATATTAATATTCTCATGGTAATTCTCATGGTAGGCATTTAGGATTGTGATGCTACCACCCTCTAATTAAAGTTAATTATAGAGAAGTTTATCATAACTATTTTTTATGATTGAGTAAGTAAAGTTTTTGTTTTCAATTAAAATATTTTCATGTATTGTTTCTTTTTTATAAATTTTTTTTTTTGAAAAAAAAAATTCCAATGGCAACAATATAATAATTCTAAGTGCCTATCAAACAATTCAATATCATTTTGATCATGGCCGCAAATAAGTTGCTGTATTTTATTTATTTTTATGTATTAATCTACAATTTGATTTCATGTCTTTGAAATTTTTTTTTAAAAGTAATTTCTTTCTTATTTTTTATGCTAGATCCATTTTTTACTAAAATAGTAACTGAAAAGTTTTGATTCCAAATGATCGAGATCTTCCTAAAAAACTATTGAATCTACAACTATTACTTAAAGAGTTAGAGCTTATAAAGTTTCCAAAAGGATTAAAATCCACAAAACTGACAACATTAACTAATTATATTATTTGTTTCAACAAGAAAGTTTAATTATATTATTTGTTTCAACAAGAAAGTTTAAGCTATAATTAGAAATGATGAAATTTTATAAAATGAGTTATATCCATACTAAATTCTTTTGAGCATATCAATATTACGCATAATTAAAAAATAGGATATTTCTAATTATTTTTTTCGATTTTGTTATTTAGTTTATATTACTAAAATATTAATAATAAAACTCTTGAATTCAACATTTATTATTATATTTTGCTTGGACTATAATATATATTCTTTTAAAAAAAATTTAACTATGATAAGTTTTAATATGTATTAGGAACTATAAAAAACTTATATATTTTCAATTTTATTTGTAAATATTTCAATATTTCGTACATGTCATAAGTCTTAGTAATAATAATAGTAATAAATTATTATTATTATTATTATTATTCTTCGTTAAACTTTCAGTCTATCTATCATTCTTACAACTATTCATAAAATTTTTATCCTTAAAATTATTTTCATACAATTTTAATAATTTATGCTACGGAAATATAATATTTCTCATATCCAAATTGAAAAGTCAATTTCTAATTTTCACTTTTAAAGATATTATTTTTATTTTTAATTCAAATTTAATCACTTTTCATAACCTATTTTCAATTTAAATTTGCTTTAATATATAATATAAAATTTAATGCTCCCTTATTATGTAAAGACAAAAGATGATATAGAAATTTGTTTCACTTATTGTTTTTTTAATAAATTATATTTTCAATTCTCATATTTAATATTTTTTATTTGGCTTTTAAAAATATAGAATGAAAATTTTAATTCTCATAAAAAAAATTTATTGTGTTCGGTTAGTGAATTACAATAGATTTTATTGAATTAGAAAAATAATTTTGATTTTTAATATTAAACTATTATATTAATTATACTAATGTAACATAATTTTTCTTATCATTTAAACCTAAACAAGAATTTTAATTTTGTATGTAATAAATTATCTTATAATTTTGCTAATTTTATTTCACCATTAATATTGCCTAAAATTATATTAATTATCTAAAATTATTTTTTTTTTTTTGACAAAGTCTAAAATTATGGCTTAAAATAATGAGTTTATTATAATTACCATAATTATTATAATAATAACTAATACGATTTTATTTACCTAAAATAATGGGTTCAAAAAATTTTTCATACTCTTACCATATCCATAAAGTCTGAATAAATCAAAAAATGAATTTATAGTTGACACTTAATGGATTAAGAAAGATAATCACATTCAAGTTAAAATAATCTCCTCTAATTATGATTGTGTTTGAAATCGTCCATAAAGAATATTGTGTGACAAAGTTCCAATATCATTTGGCTGGTATAAATATGCCAAAAAGCACACAAATTACTACAATTTTTGCATTTCTTAAGCTCGCAAACATGTTAATCACTACATAAATTATGTATCAAATTATTATTAAAATTAATGAATTTAGGAACTATATTTTCAAATATAGATTTAAATAAAATAACTAATCTTATGAAAATTAGTAAGATAGCGATTTTTTAAGAAAAATATTATTTAAGCTAAATAATTAGATAATTAACCAAAATGCATAAATATAATATAATAAATAAAAAAAAAGCAAATAAAAATAACAAGCACAAAATAAATAAGCGCAAAAGGATAGAATTATATTTAATTATAACAAGATAATTGTAACCCATTTGATTGCAAGACTAATAAAGAAAGAAAAAAAATAGGGTTAGAATAAAAAATAAATCTGGTTATGTAACTCCATGTGAATTTAATGCATTTTTGATATAATTTAACTTCTACCTTTGCCATAAATCTAATTATTGAGAATTTAGCTAGATTTAAGCTGAATTGGAATGGTGAAATGCTAGAACTCAAGAACAAAATAAATTTGGAGGATTTTTTGAGAGAAATGGCGCTTGATAGAGAGAGAGAGAAGATGGAGTTTTTGTAGGAATTTGGGGTTCAGAACATTGAACCGTGTGTTTAGGAGGTTGAAGAACTATGATTTATATAGTGATCAGGTGTGGATTAGATAAACATGAAATGAAGCTAGGGGCTAGATAAACATGAAATGAAGTAATGTTTTAGTAGAATTAAAACTCAACTAGATAAGCTTTAAGAGTATTTATCTGAATAAAAGTAAAAAGGACAAAATTATTACATAACATGAGGAAATTGGACTTGACTGGGAAACCAAGAGACTGGCTAACTACGAGCAACATGACTAGCAATGGCAATAATATTGGAGGAAGCAATACAGACTAGTCGGTGACGGCGATAGATAGCAATCCAGTGACCAAACGCAGTTTGCGGTGATGATTAGTGGTCGATAAAAGGGCACTGATGCCACGTAGGTTGGGCCACGTGGCATTTACTGGGTATGGCGATGCCACGTGGTAGGTGGTAGTTGGGCTATGTGGCACATCAGGGTGTTGACCTTGATTGTTGACTGCCACGTGGCATCCTCTGGTACCAGGTAGCCACTACGACAAGGTAGGTTTCGGTGCTGCCAGTTTGATTTGTTTGGGTCGGTCAAATTTAAAGTTTTTAGGATTTTTCTTTATTTTCAGTTTGGTTTTAAGATTTCAGGTCTGAAAAAAGCTCTTAGTTTAAGGCGAAGTATATTTAAAGTGCAAAATGATTTGCGTCTCCAAGAAACAGCATCATCATACTAAAAAAAAAAGGTTGAATCAGTGTTCAATTAAGTAAGTCGGATGAACTAATGATGGATAAACGGGACGTGTTCTCAATCAAGGAAGTCAAGAATCAAGACCGGATTTTTATCGAACTTAAATGAGTTTCTGTCGGAACAGTACCTAATTAATTATTTAAGGAAAATAATTAATTAAATATAATCTAATTACAAAATTTAAAATATAAAATAAATATAGATTCAATTTCCGACTAACTACTTACACCTATATTAGCCGTGCATCGCGCAGGTAAAATACTAGTTAATTAAATATAATAAAATAATAATGAATTCCAATCAAGGAATACTGTTAAATATAATAAAATAATACTAAATTTAAATCCTATTAAATTAAGGTATACTATTAATTATAATAAAATAATACTAAATTCAAATCCTAATCTATTAAGGAATATTGTTTTAATTCATAATTATAATTTAAAAATACATGTTTAATTGTCTATCTATTTCAAATTTAATTAATTAATTGATTGATTATGTTCTTACATTGTTTTGGTTTGTGGTATTTTCCGGAAAAAAAAAGAGTAAAATAATGATTATAAAGAATTTGCCAAATAAGAAGATTGAAGAATCTCAAACATCAGCCCAAAATTGTCTAAAAAGCTAAATATTCTGCATTAATATTTGGACTCCAATTAAGATTGAAATGAGAAAATATAGCATTCACCTTTCCTTGGTGACGTTGGAATATTTATACAATACCAATGTTAGAAACTATTTACTAATTAATACGTGCTCTATTTTGGAATTATATAATTAAATAAAAATTTAAAAATGTACTAGAGTTTTAGGCCACATATTCTAATTATTTATTTTTATAAATTTTTAAATTTTTTCCTATTTTTGGCCCATTGCTAGATAGAATTTTGGAATATCTTATAGGATAATAATATATTAAAGTTGTATTAGTAATATATGGTAATTCAGGATCCACTTTAATATTAGTAAAGTTTACAGTAAGTTATATTCCTAAATACAAACAAATTAATTAGACAAAGTTTATATAGATAAATCCAAAAGAATTTCATTGGAACTAAAAGGGTAGGTAGTCCGTGCACTAAGCCAAGTAAGCAGTCTTACCCTGCATTTAGGCTGATTTTACGGCTCGAATGCCACAGGTAACAATTTTACCGTTACGCGAAGGCTCTTATTCTTATTGGAAAAAAACACATTATTTTTTTTATTTCCTCTCCAAACTTATCTTCGTATTATAAACAATATATAAAGTACAAGTAAATATATAAATAGATGAATTATGGTTGAACATTTAGGGTGTAAACCGACAATTCATCATATTATATTGTATACTTATTATATATTGATTCTTATGTGTATTGATATGGCTGGATTTGATGAAGGAAATATCTCATCAACAATGTGAGTACGTATCATTATTTTTTCTCTATAATCAATAATAATATTTATTTTCGTTGGATTTTTGCAGGGAAGAGAGACGGAATATATTGAATATGAGCAGGTAAGTAATTACGTATCCTCAACTGAAAATAAATTTATTGACAAATCAATGAATTTATGTTTTTTAAATTACACAGAAATTTATTTTGAATTTGAGAGGGTTGAAATTATGTACGTGCCAATGGATCCCTGCAAATAAAGAACCAAAAGTTTTTAGTATCTTTATTTATCACAATGCATGCAATGGAATGCAGGAGTAAGTATTGATTTATTTATTTTTATGATATAAAAATGTTATTAGTTGATGGATTAATGGCTTAATTTAGTGGTTGAGCATTTGCTTTTTTTTGTTTTTAAAGGAAGGATTTGCATAGGTAGGATAATTTGATATGCAATTATATCAATTTTCAATTTAAAATTGTAAAAGTTAAAGTTGCAGAATTTTAAATGGTGTGATGGAGAAAATAAAACCTTTTAAATGTTGCATAAGATTCACATAGAATCAACATATTATTAACCAATTATATGATGTCTGCATATCAAAAATCATTTAGAAATTTCAATATTCATGCTTGCATATTCTATTTGCTATTAGTTTACTTTTATTTATTTAATTATTTACTTATTTATTTTCGTGTGATCATATAGGTTTTACATTCCATTCAACAAGTGTATATTATTATAAGCACATATTATAGTTATGATTTCCATATAATTGCATAAAAAATTTTAAAATATAAAATTATAACAAAAGTTTAAAAATCAAGCGGGACACGCGGGTTTCGACTAATTTAAAAATATAACAAAATTAAATATCGAGTGACAAAATGAGTAGACACGTGAAAAGCACGTAAGAAAAAAGCTAGTATACCTCAAAAATAAAAACACATATAAAATAATTATGTATAGCAGCCGCTAATTTTATTTTATTTTTTTTCAAGTTCTGCTATTACTTTGGGTGTTATTCATTAAATTTGCAAATTTCAATTTAATTATTATTTTGAAATTAGGGTAAAATGTGATACAAAATTTATCAACGAATCACTATTCTGAAAATTTTTTATTTTTCAATTTAGTTTAGAACCTACATGTAGGATGAAAATTGTTACGAAAATCTCATTTGAGGTGAATTTGTTCTAAATTTAAAAATAAGGTGAAAATATTTCATTTCAAAAGTTTTAAGGTGAAAAAGTAACTTAAAGTTGATTATTAAGTAAATGTAATATATATATATATATATATATATTTTAACATAGATATCCCTAAATCTATTCTAATCTAAGGGGGAGCGGAGGTAGGAGTCGAACCCGAGTCGTGCCGGGAGAAACTCAACGCCTTAACCAACTGGACTGAAGCTTACTCCTAAGTAATGTAATATTTTATTTATATAAAAAACTAAATATACATATTTATCAATATTATAAATAATAAATATATGCTTTTAACTATATCACATTGGTACATATATATTAATGAGATAAAAAATTATTTTAGCTAATATTTAAAATTTGATAACATTTAGTTAAAATAAAATTATAAAAAAGGATAGATGGCAATAAATACCACATTTTAAATTTCAATGTTAATAAATAGCAAAATGTTTTAATATTTAATATTTGACTAAATAGCACAATTAATATTAAATTACTCATTTATCATTTCTAATCCAATTAACCCTTTCTAACACATTTATTTCCGCCTATTTGATTTAGTTGTTCATAACAGCGGATAGCTAATAGCTGGTGACAGATAACTGATGGCTAATTCGGGTTAGTATTTTTGGTAAAAATTCAATAGCGGTTGCGGTTCAATAAGGGTATAATCATAATTATATATTAAATATTGATTTTAATTTAGTATTATTTTAATAAAATTAATATAGTAATCAACTATTAGCTGGAATGAAACAGTAGCGTTTCCAATCACTATCGGTTGTTGATTTTAAAATTTATCAAATGCCTAAACTCTAACTATTGGATATCCAACAGCTATCGGTTCCTCCCAACTTCTAAACCAATGGACCCCAAAGTAACAAACACCAGCAGCCACCATCCACTTCCTATTCCAACCCGTATCCATCGCCATCAGCCTCTATCTGCCATTGTCGCCACCAGCTACCGTCCCCACCGGTCAAGAACAAATAAAAAACATAGTCTATATCTCTCTATTCTTCTTCTAGTTTTCTTTTTTTCTCGTCTGCGATGTTATTGTTGTTTCCAGTGGGCGATACGCTGCTCCATTGTTGTTTTAGAGAGAAGGGAAAAAAATCTTAGGTGAAAAGTTTTATTTAGTACTACCTCCAATTTTTTCATTTCTTTACACCTTAAAAACACAAATACCAATGCAATCCTACTTTTCATTAATACCAATACAAAATAATAATAAACAATTATCAACCCTTTACAACATTTACTTTTTCACCAATACCAATACAGAAATAATAATAAACAATTAAACCTACTTACCCAAAAAGGAAACGTAAATAATTGAAAAAATTTGCCGAAAACGAAAACGTAAACAATTGAAAAAACTGGAGATAGTAATTTTTTACACTTTATGACATTCACTTTTTGAGAAATTTTAATGTGTTATTTGCCCTCATAAATTTGCCCTCCACTCCCCCAAAAAGGGTAAAGTTCAATTATATTTTAATTTTTGGGCCTAGCCTAACAGGTTTTTATCAACCCCGTTTTCAGATACGTACACCAATTTTATATCTATACATTCAAAAAATAACCATTGCTCGTAGTAGCAAAGCTTCTTCACTGAGAAAACTCCCAGCCGAGAATTAATGCTAATGTGTTTTAACTGTCCCTTTGCTTCCATTATGCACAATGAAAAGAAATCCCATGAAAAAAAAATAAAAATTCTACATTCTTATAAAACCCGTAATTAATATAGAGCTCCAATCTCACAAATTTGTAAACTGCAATGTTATATTGTATTCACATATATATATTTTACAAACCAGCTGTCCTCTCTGTTAAAAAAAAAAAAAAAAACCAGCTGTCCTCTATACATTGAAAAAGAGGGGGGAGGGGAGAGCAGAAAAAGAGCACTATCAGTATAATAAATGGAATATATTGTCTTGCGGTATATTAAAGAAGATGAAGGGAAATAATTAATACCGCTTCTCATGGCCAAAGCAACGAGAAAAATATACAACTATGAAGAATGTGTTGAACTAGAAACATACTATACTTTAATTCTGTTGTAGCCATTCCTGGATTGCTGATCGAAGCGCAAGGTTGGGGACAAGGTTGTTGTGGGAAAGCTTATTGTTGGTCATGGGTGAAGCGTCATGTCCGCTGTCCAGCCAGCCTCTTAAAGCCTCTGCTTCGTATGTAAAGCCGTCAGCTGCAACATGTGGATCTTGCATGACTTCCTGCATGATTGAAAACTGAAATTAGTTTTACAAAATTTAAGTAGAATCTGTAACATGACGAAGATTTCAGCTACTACTATAAGTAAATGGAAGGAATGAGATAAGGATCACAGACAGGTATGCTTGCCTGGAAAATTGGGCATATAAAATAAGGTGGAGGTTGGCAATGCTCTTCTGAGCCCATCCGGCAAAAAGATGAGCCCCCGCATGAAGCTTTCATCGGTTCAAGCACCCTCCATACCTCTGATGCAAGATCTGGACGATTCTTTCGGTTCATTTCACAACACCTCAGTGCCAAACGAGCTAACTGTTCTGCTTGCACAAATGGCCAATCACCAGCCAAAGGATCCAACAGTGTTTTCAAGTTTCCTTTGTCTAATGCATACTGCACTTCCTTTGTTATCCCCAAAGCTGGTCTTCCAGTTAACAATCTTAATAATATAATCCCAAATGAATAAACATCTGACTTTGGAGTAAGCTCTCCTGAGGCAAGAAACTCAGGATCCATGTATGCAAAAGTTCCTTTGGGGTCAGTTCTGCAGCATATTGTTGTCTCCTTGTTTGAACCTTCCTTTTGGGACAGCAGACGACAAATTCCAAAGTCACTTAGCTTACACACAAAATTAGCGTCAAGGAGAATGTTGGCAGGTTTTAGATCACCATGCACAATGCTGTGTGGTTTACTAGAGTGAAGAAAGATAAGGACAGAGCATAATTCAGTGGCAATGCGTATTCGAGTTTGCCAAGACAAAGGGGGAGAATTATCCCTGCAGCTCAGCCGGTCCTCAAGACTTCCATTGGGAAGATACTCATAGATAAGAGTCCAAGCTTCTGGACAGGCTCCAATGAGAGTGACAAGATTTGGATGCCTCATCTTGCTCAAAACATCAACCTAATATATAACCAACAGACATCAATGAGCACAAGGTACTTAGTTTAAGTTCTTCTGAAGTGCAGGAAAGGATGAAAAGAAAATTATAAAAGTGATTGTCTACACATGATCAATGTGAAGAGTATTGTTTGGCATTGTTAACTTCTTGATGTTCAATTCTTCTTACTAAGTGATTCAAAATCCTAGATCCTAGTGAAATATAGTGCAAACTGAGATAATAAATAATATAAAACTAGCAGCACTGTAATGCCTTTTCCTAATAGTTTGAACAGCAAGAGATCAAGGATACAAACTCAAAAAAATATAATAAATAGCTGATCAATTTTTCTAATTAAAAGCATAAAGAAGTAGAGAAGCAACTTATAAAACACAGAATTAGGAAATATTGCTTTTCTTATTTTTCAGTTCCCTCTTAAGACAAATATCAATTGCCAGATCATGGTGTAAATGCAAATATAGAAGAATGGGAAAGTTTTTTATTGAAAAAAAAAAAACTCCTAACAACACTTTACCTCCTGTTGAAATTCTGCAGGGCCCTGCAAACTATGAGAGTGCAAGACCTTTATAGCCACTTCAGTGTAATACAAGAAACCTTTATAAATGCTGCCATATCCTCCTTCGCCTATCTTGAGAGAGGGATTAAATTTTTCAGTCGCTTCCTCAATCTCTGAGAAACAGAAGTCAGAGAAGAACTGCGGCATATGAGAACTTGAGGCCTCCGCTTGGCTTTTTCTCAGCTCCTCTGCTTCTTTAAGAGCATTATCCCGCTCAATCTGCAATTCATCCCTTTCTTTCTTGTAATTTTGCAACAGTTCCACAGCAGATAATATCTTTTGCTCCAATTCCTTTGCCATTTTATCAGCATCTGCAATTTGGCTCTCTAGATTTTTTTTAAAATCCAAGGCAATATTAAGTTCTTCCTTGACTCCATCCCTCTCACTCTCCAATTTTACAAGTTGTTCTTCTTCTGTTGCCAGTGTTTCTTCAATTTCTTTCCTTTGTCTCGACTCCTCAGCATACAAGCCCTCAGATGCTTTAGCCTATAAATAGACATTTTGCATATTGTAGATTTAGAGAACGTGCGAAATAACAGAACTAATCAGAGAATAAGGTCCAGTCATGATCCAAATCAATCTTGTCAGACCTTACCAGCCAATTACTAATCAATGATGAGAAAACTTTTAAAACTACAGTTGAACATGCTACTCAATACCTTGTCAATGATGTGAATTCTAACCATATTTTGGTATCCACATTTTCCAAAAAAAAGAATAAAGAAGAGCAGAAAATCAAGAATAGGAAAAAAGAAGATCTCTGGTCCAGAATATACCCTGCGTATAGCCTCAATGGCATCTCTTTCTGCTTTTGCGCGTCTGACTGCCTCTTCAAATGCTTCCCTTCTTGAGTTTGCAGCCTCAGTCATTGCTTGTTCGAGTCGGCCATAAAGAGGATCCTCTATACTCCCATCCTGCCAGAAGCCTTCAATTGTTACTTCCAAAAAATATATGGAATTTGCAGGTTCAACAGCTAATTTTGCGTCCCGAACTGAAACTTGCAATTTGGAACATGCAAATTCTGCATGTTTCAATGTATATGACATCAAATGAAAATTTATACCAGTAAACTGGGAGGAGATAAATGATGAAGATTCTCCTCATGCTGATGCAGTGTGCTTAAGTCTAATCCAATCTGACTCCCTTCAGTTGTAATATTTGGAGCTAAACCAAAACTGAGTACTCCACCAGGTGAACATTTTGAGAGGAATGAACCATCAGAAGTACTCCTTGATAATCCATCACAAGCATCAGATGAAATAGGTGAAGCAGAAGAAGCTCCTTCTAAAGTTGATAACCCCCCAACATTATCTGGGGAAGATGAATTTGACACTTGTCCTCCCCATCGGCCAAAAGTAACAGATTTTGCTTTGCGAAATAGATCTTGAGCTGGATTGGTGAGTTTAGGATGATTGTTCTGAACTACAGCAGTTAAAGGTGACCGCAAATTATTTGATTGACGATTTTCTGTGATTGTGCTTGTTTGCTGTAAAGATGGGCTCGTATTTGTATCATTTGGATCTGAAATGCCTTCCCTGCTAAGGCATGGACGTCCATTATGACCATTAAGATAACTTCAAAATTATAAAATAGAATGATTGCGAATTGTTCAGTTTAAGTAGAAAGAGAAAAATTCTCCATCAATCAATTAGAATGTATGCGAACTAAGAGAAAAAAAGAGGGAGAGGATGAAAGCAGCAACAACAAATATGTCAGGCTTACTTTGTGTATATAAGTTGCTGTTTACATATAAAATTTATTTCACAAGACGCAGGTGCTTCCAAGCGCACAAAGATGGCCTTCTTAGACTTGACATCCATGTTCCTGCAATTTTAAGCAGCTGGATAACAAATCACTACTAGCACATAGCAGATAAAAGGGATCTCTTTGGAAGTTCAAGTGAAGTCCTACATAACTAAAGATGGAATAGCAATAGGTAACATGTACAAGTTCTACCTTGAATAGCGCTTGTCTGCTGCTGCTCCCATAACAAGCTTCCTTATACAATGCGATGAGATAAGTTCTAAAATCCCCTTTTCAATACTGTCCATTTCAATATGCAGTTTCTCAGCCCGCACCTGCAAGATGAAAGTCGATCAAACCCAAATCAATCAAGAAAAGTTTGTGTTAATAAAAAATTCCGAAAGGAACATAGAATTCTAATAAATGTACAAGAAACACTCAATTCGTCAACAAGTGAACACTAGGAACTCAAATAATTGTAGCCCATCTTATATATATTTCAAACAACGACAAATATGAAAGTCACATTAAAGCACTCTTCTTTAGTAGCTCATCAAATCTGATATTAACCATTAGAACATTAGATTTCCACAAATGACACCAAATTCCAAGAACAGCCCAGATAGAATATACAGATGATGGAACATAAGGACAAAATAAATAAATTATACCCCCACTCGCCGACAGAGAAGAAGATATTCATCCAGCGCTGCATGCATTTCTTGCCTTTCAATTTCCCTGTAAGCCCCGACTTCCTGTTCTTTTAGTGAGCTGGCGTGAAATTTTGTGCCCACTGCAGAAAAGAGAGCGAAATTAAAACCAATTAACAACACTAAGCCTCTTTCAAAAAAAAAAAAATTAACACCACTAAGCCAAAAACTACCTAAAACCAATAGATTGGATAACATCAATGAAAGATAAAATGGAGTCAAATTTTATGAAATTGGATTCCAGATTCGAATTCTGCTAAATAAGGAATTGCACACAACTGACAAAAAATGAGCCTGTTTATATTGTTTTGACAGATATTTTATACAATCCAAAATCGTGAGGCAGCAAATTATAACTTACTCAGCGGAATCATTTGAGCGGGTTGGTGAACATGAATGATGCAAATCTTCTTGCCTTCTGAATTCTGTAACGCCCATAGAAGAACAGAATTATATTCCTTAAATTTTTTCCCCACTGCGACGTATATCTTCTCTTCAATTATTCGCGCCACGGGTTCCTCTACTATCTCCCTAGTAGTAGCCATGCTTCCCGGAATTCTGAATTCGGCATAGTTAATCGGACTCAACGAAGGCGTAATTGCAGGAGACGGACTCACCAAAGCCATTATAGCAATAATCAAACACAAACACCTCACTCATCAAAACTCAACCATAAAAAGTGACAGACTTCAAAAATTGAAAAATCAACTCTGCTTTTCATGTTTTCTTTTCGACAAAACTACAGAATCTCAATCTTCTTAAACAAATTAAACATCAAAAACAAAAACCCTAACATTCCCTAGAAAAAAAAAAAAAGAGAAAAAGTTTATGTAAAGAGAGAGGAAACTCTAGAAGTGGTGAAAATTGAAATGTTGTAAAGTGAAGAAGAGTCATATGCAGGTATGATTAGGCTTGAAAAGGGAAAGCTTGTCTTAATCTATAGAATCACTATACTACAAAATCAAATCAAGACAATACTAAAAAATTTTCTCAGGCGGGCTCCATACATATATCCATGGGTTGTTGTTGATGAGGAGTAATAATTTTTTTTTAAAAATGAGTTTTTACTTGCTTTTTCTGTAACTAAAATATTTCCTTTTCATTTCCTCGTTGTTCTGACTATGACTATGAGCTTGTCCTCGTTGTTTGCTTAGCTCATCAACTTAGCTTGCTTCAAGAGGAAGGTTCTCTGAACGATCGGGTAGGTTTCTTCGAAGTACGAAGATGGTAAACTACTACAACGTGGTGCATCCACGTGGCCAATTTCTTTATTGCAAAATTAGTACGTTGTACTTTTTAATCCCCCTAATGAAGATAATGGAAAATATAAAGAAAATTTCAAAACTGTTATTATAAATTTTGTCAAAACTATATTGTTTTATTTTTTTAATTTTTGAAAATAGATTATTTTATTTTTATATTTTAATTTTATTAAATAAATTTGTCAGCTCAATTAACATTCTATTTTTTAATTAATTGTATTAAATCTATATATTATTATTTATTTTATAAAAGATTTTAGTTTTTTTCTTATAAATTTTAAATTCGTTACAAAGTAAAGTGTTAAAAATAATTATGATCCAATAGAATACTAATTTTTTTATATATGATTGTTATTTGTATCAAATAGAAAAATTTAAATTACTTTTTTAATTGCTTCATAATTAAGAGAAAAATGTTTAAATAAATTTATCTTATTTAAAAAATTGAAAAAAATTAATATTTTTCATAATAAATGTGAAAATGGCTAAGTAGTACAATTAAAGTGGAACAATATTACATTCTCCATATCACCACAAAAAATAGTCAATCTAATAAACCATCTTTTACATATTAGTCGAAAAACAAATTTACGAGAAAATCTATATATCTTTTGATTAACTACAGTAAAAAAAGCATTAAACATACAAAATAATACTAATTTAATCCAAAACGAACAAATTAGGCTCAATTGCAATGCAAATGTCCTTCCATGCTAAAGAAAAATAAGCATTGATTTGAATTGAGCCAGATGGCAATTCAAACCAAGAGAGATTAGGCAGTCCACGTAGCAATATTTCCCTGTCAGCGTGTACGGACTTTCTGTTGGTCAGGAGGAATATTCTTTATTCAGTTTATATATTCTTTTTTGCACAATTCAGTTTATATATTCTCTCTCTACATAACCGCCCGCCACCAGTAAGTTTTGTCCAACTGTACCTCACCTAAGTGAAGATCTCAAATAATATGAGATCTACGTTAAAAAAAAAAAATGAGATCAGGAGAACAGCCTCGGGAATTTTTTGTTGCATAGGATCTAGCATTTCCATAACTAATCCCTCTATAAAATTTTATGTTTATTTATTGAGTTTGCTACTTATTTTAGTCGTTTTAGAAAGAACAACATTTTCTAATTTCATATTCATTGTACAAAAAAAAAAAAAAAATTCTAATTTAGAGGTGCATTGAAAAACTTACTAGGAGTAATAAAATTTATAGATTTATGATTCAACCGAGGGGCGTTGCTTATTTTAACAAACTGGTTTTAGAATACATATTTTTTATTCATCCTAATAATACACTACCTTCGTTTTCGTGAGTTGTTTACATTTTCGTTTTTGGGTATTTTTTTGAGTTGTTTACATTTCAATTTATAGTAAGTTTTGTAATTGTTTATTATTATTTTTTATTAGTATTGGTGAAAAAGTAAGTTTTTTTAAAGGGTTAATAATTGTTTATTATTATTTATATATTGGTATTGGTGAAAAGTGGATTTGTATTGGTATTGATAAAATAGTGAATGTAAAGAAATAAAAAAAACAGAGGTAGTATATATTAATCTCTTAGAGATACAACGCCCCTTATGGGCCCTACCTAACCATGACCATGTTATGTAATCTTCCTTATAGTTACCAGCATTTTGAACGTGAGGAAATATATATATGCTGTTATACCGTTTTTTTTTTTTTTAAATATGTATAGCACTATAACAGGAAAATACCAAATTATAAAATAATACTCCTTAAGTCATACTTTCTTCTTTTCCGTCCAATCTGCATAAAATGGAGAAAAATCAAAATTTAAGAATAATGGACTTTTTATCACACACTTTTCTATTTTATTCCTTGACTTGTATAGTTTAAAGAGAAAATGTTTATAATTTAAGTCCATATATTAGACTTGTTTGAGTTGTCCTCCCACATCCAAATTTAAGTTTGAGCTTTTTTAAAAAGAATTTTTTTTTATATTCAATATCTGATATTTAATTTTTTTTTTTTTTTTATAAGTTAATTCAACAAGTGAGCATTAGATTTTGTATTATAGTTTTGGTTTCTAAACACTTTATTTACAATATATAGTAACTAACTATATCTATAATCTACTACGATAGCTTAGTAGTACGAGTAAGATTTTACTTTTAATACATGTGTTTCTTGAACTACTGTCAATATAGACTTTTCTTTATAGACATGTTTGGCTTAAATGAGCACCTTACATTGAATGTTTTAACGCGGATCTCCGTTAAAACAAAGAATGTTTTAACGCGGCTTTAATAGAATTCTAAAAAAGTCATGACAATTAATTCCTATTCAATATAGACAAAACATTCAATGTAAATAGGGACACTTATTAATTTCATGCTACCGGGGTACCAGGAAAATCCAAATCAAATCAATTTTGAATTATTTTCTATACTAGATTTTTAGTTCACCAATTAGATATGTATAATTGACAATACCAATGATGAATAATCCAGCAACTTAAGGTCCCAGGCCAGCTCAAAATTTAACTAATTCATAATTAAATTAATAATTGTGATTGAAATTTTCGCAATCCACTGTCCCCAAAAAAAAAAAAAGGAAAATTCTTGCCTATAATAAATTTTAGTTGAAAGCCGGTTGGTAAAAGCAAAATAAATTAATGAACGTTTTTCTATTCAAATTATTATGATTTTTTTTAATAAAATGAGGGGTGGGGTTTTGAATTCTGAACTATAGTCAGAATCGTAAATACAATACACTTATGATTAGGTTATGTATGTTATGATGTTAATAATATGTAATGTTTCACACAAGTATACCACTCAAATTCATACTAGTATTATTTAAGTGATATTAATCAAATTTTCACTTTTTAATATAAATTTATTTAGATTAATTGAAAAATATAATAAGGTTATAAATAAATAATTATACTAATGCATAATATTCCAATAATCTAATCACTATCATTAAAATTGAATTATAAATAATCCAAGGTGTGGCATGATTATTTCAACTTAACCACGAAGCCGCAAATTTGATTTGTAAGAATGCAGCACCTAAGAGCCAGATGCATCAATCTTAATGGTTTATGCCATGTCTCGATTTGAATTAGTTTAGAGTTGTTGAATAACTTCAAATGTAGCCATGTCCTAGAACAACGAGTGAAAAATACAAAAAGTGAATTATAAATACATATACATTTATTTTCTGATATTATTTTTTTTCACAAATAATTTTTATCTTGTTAAAATGGAGTATGTACTACCATCTTTTCCTTTCAAAGAACTAATAATAGTTGGAGGAGTATATAATACCATTTTTTCCTTTCAAAGAAATAGTAATAATAATTGAATTACTATAGGTGGCAAGGGGTGTGGTAGTGGTCTCCTTTTCCTGTGTTTGCCTAAGGTTATAAATTATTTACTCACTCATAAGGAGTAAATAATTAGACTAATTCGGTCAAAATTCGCTTTACCCAAATTTAACCAAATTACCCGAAATTTTTATAACTTTTGACCGAATTACTCATTTAACATTTTCTAACCGAACCGTTGACCTCTAGTTGAAACCATGAACATAATATAACTTGAAGAAAGTAAATGGTTATCCAATAAAGGTTTCTTTAATTTTTTAGTCATTGAATCAATATGAAAAGAGTTTTTTTTTTTTAATTCGAGTTTCACTTTGAATACAAAAATTGCAACAATCATTTTGGCTTGACAATGGAGGGAATAATATCAGTTTTATTTGATATGGAATTTTTTTTTATGGAAATTGAAAATAAAGAAGAGGAAGACGATGGTCCTTTCAAAAAAAAAAAAAAGGAGAGAATGGGTGTATGTATATATATATATATATATATATATATATATAATTAGATTTGAATGCCCAGAGAAAGATGTTATGTTAAAAAAAAAAAAAAATTATTACCCCGTTCTCACTTTCCGTCACTTTGCTTTCGTATTTAATGTTTTATAACGATTGAAAGGTAATTGTACACGTATTGATTTATTGTTAATTAATCCAGCAATGCCAATGAAAACTACTTGTATCATATTGTATGACATCATATATAAAGCACAAAATTAAAATCAACACTTGTAAGTTAATTTTAAAACAGATGAATTCTAAAAAACGATATCAATTAGGAATATACTCACCCCCTGCACGAATTATACCATTTTATTTTTAAAATAAGGAAATTTCAAAGAAGTCTGTTGTTGACTGGTGAGTTATAATAATCACAATAATTTATAGTATATTATTTTAATTATACTAAATGGGCTACTTAGAATGGAAGAAAAAAAAAAAAAGGCAACGTGATCAATTAAAATGGGATGGAATGAGTATCATTTAAAAAATACTACCTCCAATTTTTTTATTTCTTTACACTCTAAAAACACAAATACCAATACAATTCTACTTTTCACTAATACTAATACAAAATAATAATAAACAATTATCAACCCTTTACAACACTTACTTTTTCACCAATACCAATACAGAAATAATAATAAATAATTAAATATATTTACCAAAAAAAAAAATGTAAACAATTGAAAAAATTTGTCAAAAACGAAAACGTAAACAATTGAAAAAACTAGAGGTAGTATTTCCCAAAAAATTACAACATTGAAAATATTCATTAGATGTAATCATGTAACGAGTCAAGTAAATTACAAAAGAACCCCCTTAATATGTCAAGAGTAATTTGGGCCGGCCTTGTGCAATTCTCGGCCCGCATGCGAAATCCGTTTCCCGCCATGCTCCTCATATAAACTTGCGATTCATTTGCCGGGAGCTGGATCGCTTACTCACTTTGTAACTTTCTCCTAGATCTCCCTCTCTCTCATCCTCACAATTTGTAATGATTATATGGTTGGATTCAGAACTCTTTCTGTTCTCTGACATTCTCAACTTGAGGTTCAATTTTCAAATTTCGATCACCAGTTAGGGTTTTCCCTTTCCGCTGCAAGATCTTAATTACGAAATGAAGTTGAAGATCAACAAAGCCTGCGACCTCAACTCTATCTCTGTCCTTCCTCCTCAATCAAGGTTTGAAGTCACTCGCCTTTCTCTTCTTTTGTTTATTTTCCTAGAAAAATGTACGGAAACTCGAGAAGATCAAATTTCAAATTTCAAAATTATGAAATTTTCGGCCTATGGAATCTAAAGCCAATTGTTCTATTTTAGTTGAGGTCTGCTTTCCAGACTTCACAAATTACAAAAACTTTTTAAATTATTATTTTCTTTCCTTTCTCTATTTTGTCAGCAGCCAAACAAAGGCCATTTCAGGTTAATGTTTATTCATTCTATATTGGAAACGCTTCTCTTTCTTTCCTTTTTTCTTTTTGCTGCGAAATGAAGTTATAAGATATAACACCTACTTAGCCTGGATTTACGTGTTAGGAAAGAAAAGCTTGAGGAAGAATTTAATATTTGAAAATTCCGAGCCATAAAACTCTTTTCCATGGGGAATATTCTTACTACTGCCTTTGGCTTTACTAATGTTTATGAATACTTAATTTAGTTCAAAGAATTTGATAATCTATGTATCTCTGTTAGGAATGGGATAATGTGTAATTTGCTTTGTTGTTTGAATATCTTATTCCTCATTGTCACTAATGTTTTCTTTGTTTTCTTAATCATATAAAGGAGACTGAGCATTCCGACTGGTCTTCAAACATCACAGCTTAGATCTCAGCAGTCACAGCAATCATTTTCACAAGGCATTTCATCTCAGCATGGCTTGTTTTCTCAGCTTTCTCAGACCTCATTTGATGAAACTCCGGCAAATGAACAGGTAGAATCTTATTTCTGAGTTTGATTATCTAGTGATTATTGAGAGATTTGAGACTGGAAGTTAACTGCACATGTCATTCTGAATTTCTTTTTGGTTTTAAGTTGTTTTCTAGAAATTTAGGCACTAAGGAATGTTTGGTAATTTATAATACATTGTAACTATTTAAAACTTTATTTGTAATGTTACAAAGAAAAGCACACAATGTAATTGTGATTACATATAGCATTATGTTGGACCAAACATTGTCTTAGTTCAACTAATCTTACTGGTTTTATCTGTAGGATCCGTTGTATCGAAGCACTTGAAGATGAAAATGAAGCTAGAATTTTTTTTTTTTTTTTTTAATTTCTAAAGTTGGATTTATCTTATTATTTGTGTTTATGATCTGATTGCAGTAATTAGATCGAGAAAATTGAGTATTAAATGCAATGTCTATATGTTCTGTCCCTTCAAACATCAAGCCAGACTTAACATATTTTAGGTCTCTGCCTCCTAATTGTTATCTTAAATTCTCATATGTTTCTGAATATTACTATGTTAAATGTGTCGTCATTGTCTAGAAGATTATGATCATAAAATGAGTTCTTCATTTGGCATGGCCATTTGTTAATTTTTACTGCTCTTTATTTTGGTTTCTGCCTTTCTTTTAACAGCACATGCATACTTATTATTTGCAATTTTGGAGGACAATTCAATCATCAATGGCATCTTTAACTTTAGGTTCCTTCTCTTTGACAGTTACCTAGATTGAAGTACCTCGCAATCGCTCATTTTATTTTTGCTAATCCTTCATACTCCTGTACATCTCATAATTGTATCAGTCTCCAATAGCAATGATGTAAAACAGAAAGTAGTTATCTGATACGCTGTTACTGATTTTTCTAATGCAGACCGGTAAAAAAATTAATTATTGCTATTCCCTTTTTAATTGTCTGTGTTCATTTACATTTACAGAAGTTTAATTCTCAAGAACGAGAGAACTATGTGAGGAAATCTTCCTTGCCCCCAGTCAGTTATGCACGTGAGGAAAGCCAAATTCCATCAAGATCTTCTGCTAATTTAATGCGTAAATGGAATCCTGCTTCTGTTCCAGATCAGAAATGTAAGTATTTGAACTGATAGGAAATGAATTTAAATTGAAAAGAGTTTGTGGTTTTCTTTGCACTGCATGCTAATTAAATTTTCTATTTATTTGATCAGGTCAGATAAATGAAGAACTGGAGCACCGAATTGGGATGATTGAGACTTCACTGAACAAGTTTGGGTTGATCTTGGATTCTGTTCAGAGTGATGTCATGCAAGTGAACAAAGGAACAAAAGAAGTATTACTAGAGAGTAAGCAGTAATCCTTTATGCATTGGATGGTAGGAATTTAGGTGGGAAAAGTCAAATCATATAAAAATAGTTTTCAATATGGGTACATAATATGGATTAAGATTGCATGTAATTTTTCCAAATTCCTAAAGTAGGAAAAATCTCAATGGTAGATTGAGACATTTCTCCCTCTAAAAAAAGGAAAAGAAAAAAAAATGGTGCTCTTATAAAAGAGATAAAGTGTCAATGTTGGAACCATTTTTCTGTGAAGTTTCAGCTTTGTCCCATGAGATACAATCTCACTTAAAATGGACATACTGCATTTTCTTATTCATAAAACATAATTCGTTTATATTTTTCTTTCTTTTTTCATTTTTTTCATGTAGTGGAGCGCATGCAACAGAAGTTGGCTGCCCTTGATGCCTCCCTGCAGCTAATGGTAACATCAGTTATCTATGTTCCTTTGCCTATCAGTGCCTACATGTCTTTTTTTCATTTTGTTGATTACATTGAACTATGTATATATATATATATATATAATGGCTGAAAATGTTGCAAAAACCAGATCAAGGGACAAGAAGATTCCAAATCTAATCTTGATGGGATCTTGAAATCCATATCTGAACGACTGGGGAAGGACATATATCAGGATAAACTACATCAGATTTTCTTGGTGCTTTCCGTTTTACCGAAGCAGATGGAAGCCTCTTTCCTGAAATTACAACACGAACTTTGCATGATCTTTTCGAAAGAAATGCAGTTTCGCGAACAATTGGTAAAGCTTGGAAATATATGAAGAATTTAGTACACTAAGTTGTACTTGCTTCCACGCAAAATTTAAAATAATATGAAGTTTTCAATCTTCCTAGATACAATAACTTTGTAGTTACTGATTTAATTATTGCAATACTTCTCAGCTTTTCCTGCTATTAATGCTTTCCATCCTTGCAGGCAACGGCGTGTAAGCTGAAAACTCCATACCAAAAAAGTCCTTCTATTACTATGCTTTCACCAAAGGTAATTTGTTCTTCTAAGCAAATAATGAAGTACCATTTCCAGGCAGTTAGATTTTACAAGCATAAAGTCTCATAAATCCTTTCTCCCATGCAATTTTGCAGGTTACTGACTGTTATGGCCCTTCACGAAAAAAGCCACATCTCCTACAAAAGTATGCAGAAATGTTTCTCTTTTGTTTTTCATTTCCTATATTTTTTTTTGTTTGTCGTAGCTCACCTCAAATAATAAACTAGTTTATTTATATCCACCGAGAGACCCAAAGCTTTTGATGAGTCTGCAAAGCTCCAGTTGTGAGTGCAACAGGCTTATCTAATAGGTATTTTTCCCCTTTAGTCCCAACAGCTGAGCTATGCTCCAGATATGGATTGCAGTAAGATATCAGTAGATTGATTTGGCTGGTTGAAAACACGGGATTAATATCTGCATCATTGAGATTTTATTGTAACAGAAATTAATTGACTACCATTCAATGCACAAAGCATCCGAATGGGCATAAATGTGTATGTTCGATTGTTTGTTTGTGCGTGTAAGAGAGAGATAAAGAGATAGAGAGGAATGCGAGAAGTAGGTGCATGATCATAATTTCATTATCATGTTACTAGCTTTTCATCTGGAGTTCATATGCGTCCGCTCTGTTGTTCTTAATCTTTAATACGATTATCAGTGTATCGCTGCATCTAACTCCTTGAGAGCTGTATATAATTTTTCTTGATTTCAGCCATGCCATACCTCGAAAGACTACTGGGCAAACAAAAGTGTGCCCAAAGGTAGAAATGGGATCCTGGAACACTGTAAAGCCAGAAGAAACTAAATTCACACAAATGGCATCTTCCAAGGAGCAGAAGAGCAATGGAGCTTCTTCAGTTAAAAAGGTAGTCTTGCCCGTCCTTGGTGTTTTTTGTTTCCCTTTGTTGCTCAATCTAATACGAGGCTTCTTGGTAAAACAAGCTTCATTCCTCAAATTGATTTCCCAATCAAATATTTCTGATTATACAATTTGCAGGTTAAGGGTTTTTTTCCCCCATTGCCAATTGAAATGATAGTCCATTATGCAGGGACGATGTAGCATTATCATTGAATCAGATGATGAGGAGATAGATGGAGTCTTTTCCTGCTTGCTTGATGGGAAGGAAACAGGTATTTAATGAAAGGAAACTATGCATGATTTATTATTCATTGTTGATAATTACTTTGGCCGACCCTAACTTGTTGGACTAAGGCTTGTTGTTGTTGTTGCTGATAATTACTTTTCAGTTCTGGAATTAGTTGGTCCTTTTAGTTGGTACTATTTTACTAAATAAGTTGATAAAGCACTGTCTGTTTCCTTGAGTCAGCTACTCAAAACTACTTGATTGATGAAGCTGCTGAAGATTCTGCGCGAATTCTGAGAAAAGCGAGACGACTAAAGCGAAAACATAGTAATACTATAATTATTAATTGAAGGTACTGTGCCTCTTTTAGCCTTCCTTTTTTTTTTCTCTCCATTTTGCTGCCTCCACTCATATTTACACATTGTTCAGTTAAATTGTTTTACTAGTTAATTCCTATGGTTGTGCCTTGCAAAAGCCGCAACCCACCCAACCAGTTCACCATCATTTTCTTGTAACAAAAGGAAATCATAGGTGCATGATGGGCATTTAAGCAGCCCAAATAAATGCAGTAATCTTATACGTCCCACACTAGCTGCTTGCTCGACACCCCCATGTTTGCATGACATAGGTGATAAAATGAAAAGACCCTACTCCACTTTTCCCCTCTGCTCTTTTAATGTTTTTTGTCCCTACAATAGCATTATTTTTTTAAAAAAAATTCAGTGTCATTGATACTTTAATAGAAGCTCAAATTAATTTGTGTATTTGCTAGTCGTGCAGATTGAAGTTTTCTACTCCTAGCCAAGGATATAGTTAAAAGATTTTTTTTTCCTCTCGCTGGATCATATCCACCAGATTTATTGTGATGTAAAAAGGAGGGTAACGTTAAAATCAGAATTCAGAATCAAAATCTGAAGTCTGGAAGCTAGTGGACAAATGGTTCAAATATATATACTTTTTGAAAAAATCCACATTTTCTTCAATATTAATGCTTCAAATAAATGTATTGCTCAATTGTCAATTCCATCCTTTCAAGCATTTCTTGAAACTGAAAAACTGGGGACATCATGTGTTTTCTTGTGAAAATCAATGCTTCCCTTTACACATTTTCATAGCTGGGTCTGGGGGGTCGTCCAAAAGGGGCTTTTCTTCTGTCGAAAACCTAACAGTTGGGCCCATTACATGCAATTCAAAGCCCAACAACCCTTTAATGGTCTTTTTACCGGAGGTGCTGGTCAAACGTTTTCAGTCCAAAAAATTAAAAAATATTAATTTAGAGTAAAAATGGATATTTAATTAATTTATTTTATAAAGACAAAACTTGGTTAATTTATTTAAATAAAAACATACAAATAAAAATATAAGATATACATAATTATTATATATTTTTTTAAAATTATTATATTACTTTTGTATAAGTTTAAAAAAATTTAAATTTATTATACAGTTTTTATATTACTATAGATATTGTATAACTACTGTATTATTATATAGTTGTATAATAATTATACAGATTTTGTATCACTATTGTGCAATAAACTATTTTTCTTAATAAAATAACTGTAAATATTTTTAAAATTTAATCAGTCCGTTTTTTTTAATTCTACTGCATATTTTTTTTAAAAAATAAAAAAAAATTGAGACTAAATTTACATATTCCTTTTACCGTGCATATACAAGTCTACATAGGAGGTCATCCAAGTGATGAGAGTCCATAACTCCCTTCCCTACTCTAATTTTTGGTTAAAAGTCTAAGATCTTGTTTGTCAGAGTTTGGCAGATGAGAATACTCGTACCTTATATTGACAGATTCTGTAGGTTTTTTTTTCCCTCTTATTGTTATTTTTTTTACAATAAGATTACTTGAAATGCTTTTATTTTTCTCCTTTTTCCACTATTTAGCTGAATTATGATTTGGGAATTTGTCACTGTCGGCAGTATGCTGAGGGGAGTGTCCACATTTTCAATTCCATCCATGCTCTAGACTATTAAGAACTTAACTCATGCGGCCCAGTCACAATTTAATGCTAGTTCTTTTCTGTATTCTATTAATAATTAAACAAACCATCATTGTTTTCTATGATTACGAAAAAGAAGAATAATGAAAAATATTAGTTTGGGCCCTCTTCAAGCTGCTAAAAGCGACAAAGTCTATTTGTTAAAAAAAGAAAATTGAAGAGGCAACTAAAAATAAAAATTCAATTCAAATATATAATGTATTGATTTTATAGTCTTACTTAAGAGACAAGTTCTTGTTAAGATAATATAATTGAAGTTGTTTATCTAATCTCTTAACTTTAATCAAATGATTAGATCGTAGAATGTTGGTTAATGGTATCATTTCTTTGTTTATTTCCCAAAGCTGAAACCTTCATTGTCTTATTAGAAAATCAAGATTTCAGAAATGTCTATAAATTTCAATGATTTCAAGACCTCGTTTTAAAATTATTCTTTTTTTTTTTTTTTTTGAATTGTCATTTTTCAATTATAATGTGCCATAGAAGGAGCATCTTTCTTTAACATATATATAAGGTTTGTTGACAATTAATATTCCGGTGACTTCTATGGAATGAGACAAAAAGGTCAAACTGTCCCGTTAAATAATTTTGTTTTACTATATTTATTTATAGTAGTAATATATATACTAGTATAATTTGATTTTCTTAAATTATTATAAAATCATTAATTTTCTTTCCAATACTAATACTCTTAAAAGGAGTTTTGATTCTCAAATTATATTTCTTAAGTCTTTATATGTTAGGGCAATTGATGTTTTCCACTATTTAATTTTTCATGATAATACTAATTTCTATATTAAAGTGGGTTTTTTTCTCACTTTTATAATTTTTAATTACTTTCTGTAGGCTTTGGCAAAAAGGAAAAAAAAATTACTTTCTGTAGGCTTAAGTGTGATGCATCTTATATGGCTTTTTGGCTTTCACTTTCTTTCTTGGAGATTGGGTTGTGGGTTTTGGATTCCCTATTGAGCCCTCAAAGTGTACAAAAACAAAAAACAAAGCATCCAATGCTTGAAAAGAGTGGTTAGAGTGGAAAAGAAATACTAAAATTCTAGCATTGGGTAAAAATCAACCAACCCACCTACATTAGTTGAAGAAGTTAAGAAAGTTGTACCAATGAGCTTTAGTTTGCTAACTAGCTTTGTCATTGTCGCCACTAACTTAATAAACAAACTTGTAGATTAAGTAGTTAAATATATCTAAGCCTCCGACTAATCATCATATGAAACTTGTAGATTAAGTAGTTAAATATATCTAAGCCTCCGACTAATCATCATACGAATCATATAACATTTGGCGTGTGTTAGAAAATTACAAAATTCAAAATGAAAAAAAAAAATCATAATGCTAATTCATTGGTCAATTTAAAAGGCTTTTATATAAATAAAAACTACCTCAAATAAGAATGAAGTAATATCGCAATGACTTCTACATAATTATTTTTAAATTACTAATGGTGTATATAATTTGGCTGAATCCATTAGAACAAGCTTACATATTTGATACATAGTAAATTAGTTGAAATTTTCTGATTTTTGACTCAATCCGACCAAATGAGCAAACGGAAAGATAAAAATCTAAATCTAACCTCACCTTGATCCGAACTCAAAGCAAATCGGAATGGGATTCAAGATTAACTGAATTACTTAATTAGATAGTTTATTTTTTGGATCCAACCTGACCCATGACCATTACGTGCACCCTCTCATCTTCAACCAAAATTTAGATAAATGGGGAGTTTAATTAAATTTTTATCCATTTATTTGTCCATTGTTGGCTAGAGTTTGCCGTCTTAATTAATAAAAGAAAAATGGATGACATTATTTGCTTATACCTTACTTGAGAATCACCAATCACCACACATAAATGTGGGCACAACAAGGTTAATTATTTCTTGTAATGACCTAATTTGACAATACAAACTCAACTAACTACGGGCCAGTAATTAAAAAAAAAAACATTAGATCTAGTTTAATAGTAAACTATGTTACTTGGTGGTAACTTGTATTCTTCCATAAATGTACACTTTTTTTTTTTTTTTCTATCTTGGCATTAAAAATTTTGTGATGGTCATTTTTTGAAGTGGTTAATTGATGTAATTTTCTTTGTGATAAATAAATTCTGTCGATTTTCATGTAGGTGCAAAGGCATGGTAATTGGTAATAATGTGACACATATGATATAGAGGCCCATTCTCTTCATTTGCATGTAGATCGGAAGTTGTTGGAAAATTATTGAATTGGAAATGAGTGGCATTTGTGTGCGCGCGCGTCCATCTCCTCTTCTTCTTTCTTTCTTCTCTCCTCCTCCTCCTCCATTTCTACTTTGCCTTTAATAATATTCAATATCTTTAAGGGAAAGCAAGAGGAAGAAAAAAAAAAGCTGCCTGCCTTATTTGTTAGCATGCAAAAAGCTTTTAGGGCTCCTCTTCGCTTATTATTATTATTTTTCTCAATAAAAATCAGCTCCTCTCCATTATTTATAAGGGATGATTATGCAACCATCTGTATGAATTTTATCAGTCTCTTTTTTTAAAAAAAAAAAAGATCAAAACGTTGAATCTTATTTTTTTAATTATTAACGTTGGTATGAATTTATGAATAGCATTGTTATCTTTTGCCATATGTAGCTTTTTATCAAATAACTAAAATGAAAAACTTTATAAAGAAAATGAGTATAATAAAACAAAACGAGATAAAGAAATTT
>CATIWJ010323864.1:0-19740 GCA_949640765.1 Croton laevigatus | reverse complement strand
TTTTATTATGAAATATTATACTCGATTATTTTTTAAATTAACATTTTATACAACAATATACTCAAATATATAAACGTACATATAATATATCATATATTACGATTATAGAATATTAATTTATTTTATATTCATATTCATATTCTTACTCATAGCTTTTCTATTTTGTAAAAATAATTTTTGGGAAAAATTATCACTATTTTCACTTAATTGACTATTTTCTATCAGTATTTTTTCTTCCTCTATTTTACTTCTGCCCAAGGATTTTACCCCTATTTGAAATTTATCATTTTTCTGTCAAAAATTAGGTGATTTTACTATTTTTACCTTGGATTTATTATTTTATTATGTTTATAAATTAAAAAATAAAATAACACAGAAGCAAAATGTCTTCTATCTTTGATTTACGATATTTGATTTATCGATACCAAAAGAATGAGCTCAGAGAAATGAACCATTTGATACCCTAAACATTGTCAAAAAAATGGCTACAAGACGTCGAACATGCGTCGGTAGATCATGCGATCCAAACAACCCGTTGACCCGACACAACTCAATTCAAACTCAGACAACCAACCAGCCACTGATTAAAGAAGTTAAGGACACCAACGAGCTCTTCGGACTAAGACGATTCAAATGGTGATGATAATTCGTGGGTCAGAGCTTAATAGTGGCAAAGATAATGGTAGGATCTGTCTCTTTTTCCTTTTTGTTTTTTTCTCTTTCTTTTCTATTTTCTCTCTCTCTCATCTCCATCATTTTCAATTTCATGCTCAATTGGAAGGTGAGGTTGATGTTTACCGATGAATCAAGAAGATGAAGCAAGAAGATCTAAGATAGTGATTGGACGTTGGAGTTTTCTGCCCTTTTTTTTTATTTATAAAAATAATAAACCCAAAGTTAAAATAGTAAAATCATCCAATTTTTATCAGAAAACGATGAATTTCTAATAAAAAAAAAGATTAGCTTTAAAAAATAATCATATACTACTAAGGTCTATTTTTGTTTGAAAGGTGTATTTTATTTTATTTTTTTCGAAGGTATACTATTTTATTTCTTATCTTATTCCATATAAATATATTTTATTATTTAGTGGGTTACTTTAAATTATATTCTATTAATAAATATTAATTTTTAATCATAAAAATTTATTAATTTGTCAAATTATGTTTTATAAAAATATTCGTACATCGTTGGTCTTTCCTTATGATAATTGGAATACTGCCAATTTTTTTTTTTTTTTTATTGAAATACCTCCATGAAAAATTTAAATCATACCAATTGATCAATGAAAATATCAAAAAATAAAATTTTACAAATTGCAAGGTATGATAACTCTTTTATGTTTTGCATTAGTTGATTTTTAGTAGTTCAGTTGATAACTATATAACTAAGTCCAATTTACATAATAAAACAAAGGCTAACACAATACGTCAAATTTTATTTAGTAAAGAATAAATATATTATTTTGCTCTACCAAATATAGGTTAAGATGGTTATTTCTATTGCGGAGGGGCTCCTAGTGCGGTAGAAAAGATTAGCAAAAGTGGAGGTATACTCCCGAGTTCAAGTCCAAAGCCCTAAAGCTACAAAATATAAACACCTTTCTTTCGATTGTGTGTGTTGGGTGCGTGAATAAAATGTTTATGCTAAAAAAAAAAGATGGTCATTTCTATTTTTACCAATATGATATTTTAGTCTATTTTGGTTAATAAATTTTTGAAATCAATCGATTGATATAGATCAAGTGTCAATTTTCCAAAATAAAAATAATATTTAACGCAAATATTATTATTAATATATTAATCAAATTAGTTATAACATCAATGACAAGAATATAAAATGAGTTAACGCGTGGAACAAATGATAAAAAAAATTAACATTGAAGAGGAACATTGGGCTTGGAAAAAAATACTATGCCTTTATAAAATTATTAAATTTATTAATTAATAAATCACAATCATAATAGTATTAGTATTAATAATGCATCCTAATTAGTAGTTAGTATTAGCATAAAGAAACCCAAGGGGTTGGCTTGGTGGTGAGATAAGTCACAAAATACCAAAAGGTTCTGGGTTCAAACCTTGTGGGTAACTAAAGGCAAAAAAAAAAAAAGGTATTAGCATAAAGAAGAACAACGGCAAAGAAGATGAACAAGTTCAAACTAGAGGAACAACGGCAAGCGCGACGGCTAAAGTTTCTTCAGATGAACAAGATGACGAAGATGAACATTAAAGCAAATTTAGGAGGTATTTGGTTCGCGCAGGAGAAACGGAATGGAATCAAGAAAGGGAAACAAAAGAGAAATGAAATAGGGAATCAGAATACCTTTTCCTGTTTGCGTATGCTTCAGAAACTGAATGATTTGCTCCCTGATTCTTTTTGTAATCATTTGGTTTGAATCAGGGAATCGGAATCGGAATAATAATAATAATAATAATTATTATTATTATTAGTTATTGTTCTTATTATTTATCATCATAATCATCATTATTTATGTATGTATTTATTATTATTATTTTTTATTACTATTACTATTTTATGTATTTATTATTATTATTATTATTATTTATTACTATTATTTTTTATGTATTTATTATTATCATTATTTAAATATTTATTATTATTATTATTGTTGTTGTTGTTGTTGTTGGGAAGGAGAAAGAGGGAATAGAGGAGGAAATGGGAATAGAAAATCTTGGTGGGGTGTGAGGAATCAGTTTAGGGGAATTTGAGGGAATGAGAATCATTAAATTAGCAAACTAAACATCTTATATTAAGGGTTTTATTGCCTTTTTCTTTTCTGATTACCCCCAACCAATATCTTAATCCTTGAAGTTTGTTAATTTTTTCAGTTAGATTCTTTATCTATATAATACTTAACCCTATGTTTGGATGGGGTGAGGGAGGGGTAATTAATGGAACGGTAAGAAAGGATAAGGAGGGGTACATTAAAAAATTAATGATATTTGAAAAGAGTTTAGCTTACCCTTCTTACCTCTGCTTACACCCGAATTTGAGGGGTAAGAAAATTGGAGTTTTGAGGGGTAAGGTTTATCTCTCCTTACATTTATGTACCCTCGCGTAACCTCTTCTCAAATAGGGGTACGGGTGAATTTATTCCTCCTTACCTTTGCTTACCCCCCTTACCCTTAATATAAACAGGTTGTAAATGTATGAATGGGAGAGATACATTGCGATTATAAAAAATATCTCTTATATTTCTAATTTTTTAAGATAATTACGTTTTTATTAAATTACTAAATTAATTAATTAATAAATAACAATCCTAATAGTATTAATAATAATAATGTATTCTAATAAGGAATTAATATTAGCATTGTATTTTTTATTGAATAAATTAATAAATAAATAACAATATATTAATATAGTATTATATTCTAATTACAAAATTATAAGATTAATATTAGTAGTATATTCTAATTAAAAATTTTAAATTCTAATGTTATTAGCTTTATTATTAGTTGTTTAATTATGATATTATATTAATATGTAGGACAATTGATTTTATATTATTGAATATATATATATTATGAAAAAAATATTTCAATTATACACTATATTAAAATATTGATTTTTTATTTATAATTGAATCGCAAATAAACGTGATCATAAAAAAGAATAACACTATTTAAATATGATAACAACAACTTGGAACATCTAAAATGAGTATAAATATTTTTAGAAAACTACTAAATTAACTAATTTATACAATATATTATTTTAATTATTAAGAATCAAAAAAATTTTAAGTAATTTGATAGTTAAAATTATTATAAAATAAAATATTCGTATAATTAATAAATTTAATTAAATAAAAATTAATAAAATTGACTAACGAATTTTGAAAATGAAAATAAATATATGAATAAATAAATTTATTTCAATAATTTTTATTTTTAAAAAATCCTAAAAATGTAATTATATTTATGTAATTAATAATATTTTAAAACTTTTTTTAGTTAATGATACTTACACAATAATTTATTATTTTTATATAAATTTTATTACTGTTAATATATAATTAATCAAATTAATTACAACATCAATAACGAGAATATAAAATATGTTAAAATTTGCAACACACTTTAAGAAAAATTAGTTTGATAAAAACTTGTCGTCATCAAGTTCGTTTGAGCTCACTAGTTGAGCTCGACTCGTCAGTTCAAAATCATACTCATGAATGGATGGTTAAATGGATACTCGTAAACATTTGGTTTACCTTATTTGTCAGGGCCCAAATTCGGAGTTAATAATCGGCGTGAAGTCTGACTACAAGAACCTTTAAAATGAAATGAACTAAAACGCAAATATTCTAAAAATCATAATATGAAATTTCTTTAATTACAAATGCAAAATAAAGCCTAATAATTTTTTTACAATCCTGAAATTATCAATCTAGATAGAAGATCTAAACAAAACTGGACTAATTAACTCGACTCGAATACTCGGCTCAAGTAAAAAGAATTCGAGCCTTACCTTAGTGGAATATCAGAAACTTGCAAAATAATCTGTATGGTGTGTGTTAGGGTCAACCAGTTTCCGAATACTCCTCCTCCCTTATTTCTCCATAAAAGTCAAAGATCAAAATTCAAAAGTCCAACCTTATTGCAACCACAAAATCAAATAACAAAGATCAAATGCAAATAATCAAATTCAAAAATCTCTCTGACTAAGATCTTCCGCCCCTTTATGACACACCATCGCACAACACAAATATGTTCAAGTTAAAATAATCACAATTAGTATAACAATCACATAATCACATACAATTCTTTGTCTCCTAAACACATGTAGATTTGGGTAAAGGATAATATATAAAAAAGGCATATATATATATATATATATTGTTAGCAAATAGCACGTCATAAATAATTACATGCACCCATGAAACTTACCTAAAAAACCGATACGAGAAACACTTTTCAAACGAACTTGAAGATGGATAATTGCCTAGTGACAAATTAAGAATTAATGACATTCTTAAGACAATGCGGATATGTATGCTCATGAATGTTGTGAGTTCATGCAATCAAATAATTTTCCAAATAAATCAAGTTATTCAGACGCATGATCAAAATCAACATCAAACTCAAAATAAGTTAAAATCAACTACTGCCATTTAATTTGAAGTATCAAAACAACCTCACTAAAATTTCTCAAACTTAACGATTTTATCATGAAGAATATCTCTAAAATTATAATTTGAATTACAACTTAATTCCATAAAAATATAATGATGTTTTTTTGTTTTTGAAAAACATGAAGAATCAGATGAGTTTTAGAAATGATGTTGATGAGAAGATGATGGTCTGATGGTGTGAAGCTAATAATTTTGGTCGATAAAATGGTTGGAAGTTCCGTTCGACCACGAAAAGAAGCCGGAAAATTTGCCGAAAATAAGATAGAAACTCGATTTTGTTTGCCGGAATAGGCACTGGAAGATTTGCCAGGAATTCGAGATTGCCGAGAAAATGTCACCAGATATTGAGAGCCACCGGAAACTAGTAATAAACATGTTGTATACCCTTTATAAGCTTATAGCCAAAAATAACATTTTTTTTCTATTATTTTCAATTTTTAATTTGTTGGGCTTTGATTATTGTTTTAATTTTGGTGGTTGTTGTTTTCCATATCCCTTTTTTTTTTTTAAACTAAAAGTTTGGGCCGGTTCGGGTCCACTAAGTGTAGTATTGCAAAGCATGGGCGCGTAAAGGTGTTGGTTAGGCCTCACAACTCACAAACAAGCCACTTTCAAGTTTGGGAATTTTCTTTTTTTTTTTAAGGGAAAAGTACTATTTGACCATCAGTTTTTATACATAAATACTATTTTACCATCGTATTTTGGAAGAGGTGCTAAAACTCACAAATTGTTTGGCCAAAAATACTAAAATAGCACCGCGTCGTTAACTTTAACGTCTGACCGTTAAAAAAAATTACAGAATGACCCCTGAAGTTGATTTTCATTTTCATTTTTACCCTTTTGGCAATTTTGGTACTCAATTTCATTTCACTTTGAATTTTTTTACCAACAACACCACTTTAACACTTAATAATTATCAAATCAAAATGTCAAAATTCAATAAAAATTTTTAATTTGATAAAATAAAAATAAAATATCACTGTTATTATCAAATTAAGAATTTTTAGTGTTTTATTAATATTAATATATTTTTATATTATAATAGTGAATTTTTATGTTTTAATTTGAAAATTATTAAGTGTGAAAGTGGTGTTGTTGGTAAAAAATTCAAAGTGAAATGAAATTAAGCACTGAAATTGTCAAAAGGGTAAAAATAAAAATGAAAATCAACTTCAGGGGTCATTCTGTAATTTTTTTAAAGGTAAGACGTTAAAGTTAACGACGCGGTGCTATTTTAGTATTTTTGGTCAAAAAGTTTGTGAATTTTAGCACCTCTCCCAAAATACGATGGTAAAATAGTATTTATGTATAAAAACTGATGGTGAAATAGTACTTTACCCTTTTTTTTAACCTAACACTATGTTTGGATGGGGTGAGGGAGGGGTAATTAATGGAACGGTAAGGAAGGGTAAGGAGGGGGACATTAAAAAATTAGTGATGTTTGGAAAGAGGTTAGCTTAACCTCCTTACTTTTGCTTACACCCCAATTTGAGAGGTAAGAAAATTGGTGTTTTGAGGGGTAAGGGAGGGTAAGGCTTACCCATCCTTACCCTTATGTACCATCGCGTAACCTTTTTCCAAACAGGGGTACGGGTGAACTTACCCCTTCTTACCTTTACTTACCCTCCCTTACCCTCAATCCAAACATGCTGTAAAAGTTTGGGCATTCAATTAAGAGATAACTCAACTGAAACGCCGTACTGAACCCTACGCACCGTTTAATGATGTAAAAATGAAAATCCGCACTTTCTTTTTTTTTAAATTAAATAAAAATCCGCAATTTCTAATTCGTCTTCGTTTTTTCTCATCCGCCAACGAGTCGATCCCTCCTTACTGTCGCTACTGAATTCCGGCCGATCAACTTCTCGCCGGCGTCGATACATTCCATAGAAGCTAGTTCGTGCATTTGCTAGTAGCTGTTCACTGGTAATATTTTTTCTTCTCTTCGTCACTTTTAGATTTTATCCGGTTCTGGTTGTCTCTTGCTGATTTCTTTCATTATATGGTTAATCAATTCTACCCAAAAGTATTAAATTGAAAGATATTTTTAACCAGCTCAGTATACGTTTACTCCTCCACGGCTCATCACGAAACACGATTTGCAGTGCGATCATTGTCGACGCTGGTGCTATTCCTTATATACCTGAACCGCTTTACTCTTCTTTTCATGATTCTGAAGAAAAAACCGTCACAACATTGCTCAATCTCACTATCTTTTCCGTCGCTCCTCCCTTCGATCCCATTTCCTAGATCATTCGACTTTCACTGCTGCTTCTTCGGTCGACTTCATTTTTTCATCGGCGGTGCTCCCACGCCTCCGCTTTGTTTCCGCCGGCGGCGCTCTCCTCCTCTCTGTTTCCTTTTGACTGATTTCTAAATATATTTCTGGGTTAAAATTGAAATCAAAATCACAAATGTTTGCAATTTCTTTTTTTATTTAAGTTACAATGTCTCAGCTGCAATTTTTATCTATTGAGGTTTATTTTTTGTCCAAGTTTGGGCCTATAATATAATTTCAGAACTTTGCTTCAAAATACACTCTGAATTTTAGGAGTGAAATAATGTTATAGGCCCCAAGTTTGAGTTGGCAGTTTGGTTTGTTCAGCATAGGAGATTGTTTGAGATTTTCAGAAATCTGATGCAATTTCAAGTTTGATTTGGTATTGGGTTTGTTTAAAACTAGGAGGTGGTTTACGATTTTTAGAAATCTGAAGCAATTTTCAGAGTATAGTGGGTTTGATAAATTTGTTGTTGGTGATTGTTACCCTGACCTGTGTAAGTTGTTTTGGTTTTAAAGTTTAAACTTTTATTATTCTATATAACTTATGAAGATTGTTGCCGACCAGAATTTGTTGGGAGAGGGAGAGGTCAAAATTGCCGTTAGAGAACTCAGGTTGCACAGTGATCGGAGATTTAAAACAAGATGAGTTTAGGCATTGTAATTGGAACTCTTGGAGTTCTGATTCTTGGTCATTCTACTTATTCAACCATTCAATGTATGTAATCCCTTGTCCAAGATCCTGAAAATCTAAAATTTCATTCTCTTATTGAATTTTTGGAAACGCATTTGTTTATTAAATTCATTATATCTGGTCTGGATGCAGATAGAGGTCTACTAAAGATTATGGAGGAGGAATTTTCAGGACCTCCTATGAATGTGAGTTTTCTATTGCTTTTATTTTTTTCTCATGTGGTTTGATTATTTGTAGTTTTTCTGCTGATGGGTTTTTGGATTTATGCAAAGTTTCCCTTCTTTTTGGTTGAATTGCAGGTTGTGGCAGAGTTGTTTCTTGGTTTAGTGTTCTGTTTATGGGCAGCTTTAACCGTACCAGGAAAGTTCAGATCGATTCATCCTGATTCTGATGAAAATAGGTATTGTTTAATTGTCCCTTTTGCTTGCGTTTTGCTAATTGATTAACTTCAATGGATTTTAGACTATGGGGTTTTTATGCCATTCTCAGTTGAGAGCTTTTGTTTTTCTTTTGTAAAAATTAGTTTGGATGATAAACCCTTGAAATTCATTATATGTTAAGAGTGTGGTTCCTCTTACAATATTCTTTGACCATGGACTTTGCACCTTCAAGAGGCTACATGAAACTTTGATTCAACTGACTTGGAATAGATGTTCTGCCTGTAAGAACTATTGAAGAAGATATTTTAAAGAACTGTGGCTTGCATGTTCCTGTAGAGTTGAACACACAAGACCAATCCGTGCAACTGCTGGTTGTAAGCTTTTAGGATGCGAATTGATATCAGATAGCTTGAATTTTGAAAGGGGGATGAAATGAGAAATCAGTTACATGTTTCGGTTGATCTTACATCAAGTTGCTTAGTAAGATTTGTATGTAGTTGCTGCATCAATTTATGCATCCTTTTAGCCTTGTTCCTCCCTTTAAGTGCTTCCTACTAGAGTGGTTTTTTCTGGATATTCTAAGAACTTCCTGCTGTAGTCATCATTGTTGTTTCTTGGACTTGAAATTTTTGTGAATCTACACATGAGAAAGCTGTAATTGCCTTGGAATGAGGTCAATCTCTTATCAGTTGGGAAAATTCTAAGGCTGTGTATATCCTTATTCTATCCGGTCAAACAAAGGTCCTGTATGCACTAGGTGTTCTGTGGGTCTTGACCAATTATTCATTGGGTTTGATAAATTATAGATTCTGGAGTGTCTGTAAATAGAGTTGCGTTATTTGTAAGTCATAATTCTCTTTAGGAGATGGTCCATATTTTTTTTGATACAGAATAAGATTGGTTTGTTATGGATTTGGCGGATGCACGGCTCGTTTCGATTGACTTAATAGTCATAATGTTGGATTTAAGCTAGTTAAACCTAAGGTTCATCAATCGAGCTGTTTAAGATATTGATGACTTGATGTCACCTTGAACTTGCTTGCTTTGGACACTTTTTTCTAAGGGTTCATACACTTTGTATAAGTTATTCCTATTTTCAATACAGTTGCTATTCTTCTAAACATGCATTAGGTACGGATACAGGTTGGCACTAGTTGTACGCTGAATGGCAATGCAATGATATATTTTTATTTTGTTATTGTTTCTTTTATGTAAATGCAAACTAATTTTATATTTAGATTGAACTCAACTGCCTGTTTATATAAACTTCCCAAAGCTTGTGGCGTCCTTGCTAGTTAAAAGTTCTGGTCAGGAGGTTTCTTATTCGAAACACATCTTGCAAATAAACCATAAAGTTATCCTTTATCATCTTGCAGAACTGAATGGAACTTTTTAAATGTGATAAATTTGACAATGTGCCATGCTGAGGAAGATTTATTGATTGATTACCTGAAAATATTCCTTGTCAAGGAACATAGGAAAACTGAATTGCAGTGTGATTACCCCATTTTTCTATATCATCTGTCTAGTCTCTTGTGTTTTCGTTTTCTAATTTAGTGTTACATGTGAAAAATGCTAAATACCCATTGACCTTGAAATAGGAGCTTTTATAAATTCCCTGAAACCCCAACTCATGTTTCTGTTATTGGTTGACAAATATCACTTTGTTAAGTTATTTACCTTTCTAAACAACACTGCTGTTTCTGGATAAATTTTGGCAATCACTTCCAATTCTAATATGTATGCTTTCTACACCTGTGAACTGTATGTTTGTAGAGTTGTTTGAAAAATGATACTGCTGCTGCTATTTTTACAATAATCATGGCTTATTGACTCCAAATTTTGCTGATTTTGATTTCAGGATGGTTTCGTTACCAGCTAATATGGACTTCATGGTTTTCAACCACCGTGGCAAAGTATTTCCTTTGGAATTGGCGAAATTTGGGAGCATAGGTGAATCTGGTGGCAAACTACATATGCGAATCAATCCTTAGCTCCTTTTATGTTGAACAAAGCATATATTTTATAGATTTATCTTCATATATATTATTTGGATATTGTTATCTTCCTGTGAAAAAGAATCATATTTCATTAATGATTATGTCTAAAACTTTGCATTTTTCTATAATCCTTGCACAGGCAGCAACGTCAATTGAAGTCATATGTTGTGTTCAAATGCTAGGTCCGAATGAAGCTTTTATGGAGCTTGTCAATGTGGGGAAGCATCTCCAAATGAAGAACTTTTTTTTTTTTCCTAATATATGTCTTGTATTTTGGGGCTTAAAATTTAAGAGCATTGATGTCTGTGCTATTTGGAAGAATATTGGTACTGTTATGTCTTTACAAAGAATTAGAACATTGTGTAAAATTTAAATAGATTAGTTCCAGGTTAAAATTTTGTTGTTAAAAGGCTTTTTCACATGAATTTAATTTGGTCATTTAATATTTAGTGTATTAAAATTCTGTTAAGAGTTTTGTAGAATGGGTAATTCGAAAGCTATTTTGTAATTCGGTTATATCAGTTAATCGGGTAAATAATTAATTCAGGTAATTTAGTTAGAAAAAAAAAAATTTAAATTTTGTAATTTAGTCAATAGTTTTAAAAAAATTTTCGGAGTATTTATTATGGACTGTTTGGTTAAAAATATTTTTCAATTTTATCCTCTTTTGGCACAATTGGTATAAATTTTTTTGAATTAGGGCATTTTAAACAATAAATCATTTTGTGGGCAATTTTGGTTAAATATGCAAAGTTTAGGGCATTTTAAACGGTTTGGCCGTTAAAAACTGAAAACTAGTCGAAAACCTACAATAATAATGGTAAAGTCTTGCCTACTCGGAAGCTAACATAAAAAATTCGATCATTCGACTGATGATGTGTGTTGTATTTTGTGTACTGCAGCTTTCTGATTCTGGATAAGAAGGGGAGTTTGAGTTTGACAACCTTCCTCTGTACAAACTATGGCAAATGTATCTGTAGCTGCTGAATGGCAATTGCTATTGAATCGCTTCTACAGGAAGTTGGAGATTTACCAAATGCAGTGGAAGAATGTGGAATTGAGTCGCAATAAGGTGGCATGTGCTCCATTCGGTGGCCCAATCGCCATTATTCGCGATGACTCTAAAATCGTTCAGCTTTATTCCGAATCTGCTCTCCGCAAGCTCCGCATCTTCAATTCTGCCGGCGTTCTCATATCTGAAACCATCTGGAAGCACCCCGGTGGTCGCCTGATTGGTATGTCATGGACTGATGACCAAACCCTAATTTGTATAGTCCAAGATGGTACGATTTATCGTTACAATATCCATGCTGAATGTATCGAACCCAATCTTTCTATGGGAAAAGAGTGCTTTGAGCAGAATGTGGTGGATTGCGTTTTTTGGGGGAACGGTGTTGTGTGTCTGACGGAGGGCGGGCAATTGTTCTGTGTGGCAGATTTTAAGGACATAAAACCGTATAAGATGGCAGATCTTGTAATTGAAATGGAGGAGCTTTCGCATTGCATGGCAGTAATTGAACCACTGTATACTGTCTCAGGAAATGTAGATGTGCTTTTGGGAGTGGGGGATAAGATCATGAGAGTGGACGATGATGAGGTGAGGACGGTAGAAATTGAGGAATTGCAGGGACCAGTGCAGAAAATTTCAGTTTCACACGATGGGAGGTTTGTGGCTTGTTTCAGGCATGATGGTACTCTGGTCATGTGGAATTTAGAATCGGGAATCTGCTATGAACATCCATGCGAGGTAACAGTTGATTGCTTGACATATTATGTAGCATTTTCTTGTTCTTGATATAGCAGCATCCCAGACATCTCTATTTTCTGATTATAGATTATGGGTGTTGATCTCAAGTCAGTGTGTTATAATTAACTATTGCATACTCTGAATTTAAGACAGTGAGTTTGTTGGTGGATTACTTGATCTTGAATGTTTGAGCGTTGATGATGCCTACTATCAAACAGTATCAAAATTGAAGGATATTTATGCAATCTAAGATTGAATTTTACATCTTTTCTATCCATAAGATAATCAGCCTTCCTGTTTTTATTTTTCTTGATGATGAGCGATTCTAATTTATTTCCTTCATAATTGTTAATCTCTTAATGTCTGCAGTCAGCCCTTCCTCCAGAGCAGATGGCTTGGTGTGGATTGGACAGTGTGGTTCTTTATTGGGAAGATATGCTTTTGATGGTAGTTCCTGATGATCATGTATCTTACATGTATGATGAACCTGTAATTCTTATCCCTGAATGTGATGGAGTGAGAATATTATCAAATACAAATATGGAGTTTCTACAACGGGTACCTGATTCCACTGAATCCATCTTTAAGATAGGAAGCACATCACCTGCATCATTACTATTTGATGCATTGGACCATTTTGACAGGCGAAGTGCTAAGGTAGGTTGCAACTCCTTAAGTGAAGTGAGAAGACTGCTCTATGTGTTTTAGCTGTAAAAAGCTGGCTTATTTCAACTTCTAGCTGCTTGATGTGGTTTTCGTGTGTTCTAGACTTCTAGTGTAATTTCTCATGAGGAAATACAAACTTCTTTGTTTTTAGGCAGATGAAAATTTGAGGTTGATTCGCACGTCATTGCCCGAGGCTGTTGAAGCATGTGTTGATGCTGCAGGTCATGAATTTGATGTTTCTCGACAACGGACATTACTAAGAGCTGCAAGCTATGGCCAAGCCTTCTGTAGGTGACTTTGATTTGCTTTTTGAAGTTGACACCGTGAGAGTGATTATAGATGCAATTCACTCCTAATAGAGTGAAACTTTTGGTTGAGATTTCATGCATTAATGTGTTTTAGTTACTATATTTTCATATTTTAAATCAGTTCTTTGGTTGTTTGCAATTGCATGGTGAAATCTTTCTTGCTTCTGTTATGCAACTGGATTGCGAAGATGTTACCATAGTAAATTTGGTGATTTATCTTATCTGGGTCTTGGTTTGTGTCTCACATGCTCTTGTGCATTGAAAACAGTTCTTTGAATGCAATTTTTGCTAGACAACAAAGGATCAATAAGAGTTGTAGATGATTTGTATTTAGTCGTGTTTATGCTAAGTTGTCTGCTTTTATGTTACAGGTGCATATGATGCTAATTTTTTTTGCATTCATTTTTACGTATTTAATTCAATTATTGTTTTATTCAAAATGAGAAATACTTCAACAATTACTTTTTCCATTCATTTAGTATTTCTTGTCTGCATCTATAATTTTTTTGAGGTGCTAAATAAATATTCCTAACTGGCTTAAATTGACATAGAATTCAAATATGTTACATGGATATAATTTCTTGTGTTACAAAGTTTGCCAATTGCCACTACATTTTGTTTTGATAAAATACACTGATGTTGCTGTTTGAAGGCCAACGTACTAAAATTTCCATTTTACATTTTGTCCTTTGACGATATTGAATGTTCTAGTTGTGTTTGTAACATGTTTCTTAAGTCATGCCGGTACTTCTGACGCTTTATTGTTGATATGTAGCCTTAAAATAATATTTTCTTATCTTTTGATTTATGTTCTCGATATTGATATCCAGTTGGCTTTGGCAGCAATTTCCCTCGTGACTGCATTCATGAGATGTGCAAAACTTTACGAGTTTTAAATGCTGTTCATGACTCTAGGATTGGTATCCCTCTAAGTATTCAGCAGTATAAGGTTTCAAACCCTTCTTGACATGGTTGAAATTGATCTTTCTTGAGCATATTTTGGAAATTTATGTTGAATATATTTCTTTTGTTCAGTCGCTTACAGCTCCAGTTCTGATTAGTCGTCTGATCAATGCTCACCAACACCTTCTTGCGCTGAGGATAGCTGAGTACCTTGGAATGAATCAAGTAAGTTTTGAGTGTAATCATGATTTTGATCATAAAATGTTGAGGGGTTAATTTCACTGCCGGTGCCTCAACGATTGCTGTATTTTGTACTAGATTTGAACTTCAATTTTTAATGTAAAAGCTTGTTTATATTTAAACTTCTCTTCCTCTGTCCTTTGTACAGGAGGTTGTTATAATGCATTGGGCATGTTCAAAGATAACAGCTTCCTTGGCAATTCCTGATGCAACTTTGCTTGAGATCTTACTTGATAAGGTTTGTGCTTGCTTTGGTAGCTGTTCAGGTTAATCTTGAAAACATTATTAGTGAAACAATATTTTTTTCTCAAGTCATTTGAATGCAACATCTGAAATAAATGGCATTTGAGTTGCAGCTGAAAATATGCAAAGGCGTATCTTATGCAGCTGTTGCTGCCCACGCAGATAAGAGTGGCCGTCGCAAGTTAGCTGCTATGCTAGTTGATTATGAACCACGCTCTTCGAAACAGGTTTGTAATTTCCTTTTTCCTTTTATAGTGGCCTTTGTTTCATTGTCATTTGAAAATGATGGTATTTGTCAGTGCAGTTCCATATTTTTGTGTATTGATTGATTATGATTCCATGATGTCAGGTTCCTTTACTATTAAGCATCGGAGAAGAAGATACAGCATTGACAAAGGCGACTGAAAGCGGTGATACTGACCTTGTTTACCTTGTTTTATTTCATATATGGCTAAAGGTTTGGTCTCACAAAACTCATGGTCTATGAGACATGCAAAATGCTTTTTGTTATGTAATATTATCTTTATTTATTTAATTATACTTGATGCAGAAGCCTGCCTTAGAGTTCTTTGGTACAATACAAGCCAGACCCCTTGCGCGTGACTTATTTATAACCTATGCAAGGTAGGTGCACCATTAAAGTAGTTTACTGTAAATTATTGTTGTTTTGCAACCTTTTTCAAAAATATGTTGCAGTGCTGTCTGTGAACTCAGGAATTAGATTTAAAATTTTTAGTATTGGTCACTTTCACTATTACACCCTGAAACATCTGAATCATGACTGGCAGGATCCATATTTTTTTATGTAGTGATGCACATTACATTTGAAATCTTCTTTTCCTAGAGTTGTAAGCATGAGTTCGCGGAATATTTTTCTAAAATGTAACTTCTGTTTTGATGGAACTTTCTCAGGAGTTATAAACACGAATTCTTGAAGGATTTCTTCCTATCTACTGGGCAGCTTCAAGTAAGTTAACTTTGTCTGACAATGCTCTTTAATTCTGTTTGCAACTTGTGTTGATTTTGACATCATGCAACTGAGTAATAATTAACTAGTGTTCCCTCACTGTTTGTGATTTGTAAGATTTTTTACTTAGTGACATTATTAAGTGATGCTATAAGTTTATCATTTCTTTTAACGTTGTAATTTGTTATAGATTCTCCATTCGTCGAGCCTTTTACCAAACTATTATTTTATGTACGTTGCTTGAAATAAGCTTTGTTGTCATGACAAGACCTCATTTTTGGATCAAAGACTGAATATTCTTGAGCTAGTGTGAAACTTTGCTATATTTTACTTGTTGGTGATTGTGTAGATGTAATGAACTTGCTGGTGTAGGGGCAAGACCTTAGTTCAGTTGGTGAAGCTGCTGGGCCTTTACCTGGATGTCATGGGTTCAACCCCTACTTCCCTCTCCCCTGCAACTTGTGCCCGAAAAAAAAAAAAAAAAGAAAACTTGCTGTTGTCACTTTGTCTTCCCCTTTATATCATATAAGCATTTGAGTAATGCTAGTATGTGCGACAAATTTGTATTGGGTTGTTGTCTCCTATAATCCCTGATGACGTCTGGAAAACTCATGAAGTTTCAGTTTAATTGTTTTGTATAGGATGTGGCTTTTCTTCTATGGAAAGAATCATGGGAACTAGGGAAAAATCCAATGGCAAGTAAAGGGTCTCCACTTCATGGTCCTCGGATAAAGCTAATTGAGAAGGCCCAAAGCCTTTTCTTGGAGACTAAAGAACACGCCTTTGAAGCAAAAGCTGCTGAAGAGCATGCAAAATTATTGAGGTATGGGACAGCTTTCTGCGTCTAACTACTACATGATTAAAGTAAAACATATATTAGTTAGTAGTCTATCAATATAAAGTTTCAAGTAGCTTCATTATGTTGTAAATTAAGAGAGAGAGAGAAAGAGAGAGAGAGAGAGAGAGAGAGAGAGAGGGGGGGGTGGTGGTACTATTTCCAAACAATATTTTTGAAGTTATAGGAAATACTACATATGCTTTTAAGTCTGTCACCACCTTAAATTTTTGGCTTTAGCAATATCCCACTTCAATTTATGCATTTTCATTTGTCAGATATGTGATCGAAGTGTTAAGTATGTATAATCAGTCTCTTGGAAAAAAATATTAAAAAAAAAAATACATAAATTTATCATTGGTGTTCAAAATAGGTTGTGAGAACCCCCCTGCATTAAGAATTTCTATTCAACTTCTAATTAATTTTCTTTCTGTGGGTTGAATTACTGTTTAGTTCCTTGATTTTATTGAAATAAACTGGATAGTATTCTATTTCAAAAACTTATTTATGATTCCATTTATCATAGTTCTGTCACTATTTGGTCCTTTGGTTTATTCTTGGTTTAAATGTGATATAAAGCCTGATTTTCTCTTATTGAGGGCACATCTGATTGAAATATTAAATAACAACCTCTTATCCTTAATTCAGAAGTAGTTGGAGTTAGCTTCATGAATTCTTTGTTCCGTTTCACTTTATTTGTAATGAGTCAAAGCATATGCAGGTCTACATTCTGATATCCTATCATTTGATACCTAGTGTGCTACTTGTTCCTTTTGTCAAATATGACCATCCTAATCTTGTCATTCATTTATCTTAATCTTCATATTCAACATTATTTACCTTATTAATACGTTGGAGGCTTAAAATTAACTACAGAGCTAATTCAGTGAAATCATATCTTTTTCTCTGTTTCTCTTGTTCTGGTTTCTTTATATCTCAGAAGGTTGTGCTTTGTGATTGATATGACTAAAGAGATTGGATTTCTTCAGAATATGAATGATGTTTTGTTGGATCAGTATTTTGTTAACATTTCATAATTTAGTTTAGGCGGCTGAATTCAGAGATTCTTATGAAGTGATGTAGAGCGGAAGTATATGACTAATTAAAGTTGAAAGATAATTTAGGTAGGGACAACTTTCATATTTAGATTATGGATGTTTCATTGGGACCAAGAGTGATGAGTGCAAGATTTGATGAGTTCAACTTTTGGACAATAAAAATTGAGAAAGTCGTGGGTTTCATCAAATTTGAATCATTATGTATAATCAATAACGGAGTGAACCTCAGAAAGATGAATTATACAGCAACAGTGAAGTTTTTATTTTGGATAGTGATAGAGGAAAGAACTAGGGAGCAATTAATTTAAGATAGTCAATATAAAAGACATAGACATAGATTATCAGAGAGAAATATGGCTGAATCCTTTGATTAATTGTAGAAATAGCAACTGTTGAGAATTACAAAAGATGGAAAACTAAAGCCTAAAGCATTACAGAGGAAGGATAAAGATAAATCTTAGCCCCAAAGGAACCAAGCCATGAAACATATTGTTTCACCACAGCTGGAATCTGCCAAAAGAGAATGATTTCCTAGATCCTCCGCAAAGGGCTTCTGCTGCTCACTATATGCTGCTGTCCTTACTTTCTGTGTAACAAAATTTGACAGCTGTCTCATATTCATTGGTTAATTCACTGCACATAACCCCTAGGTCTTTCCCCAAGTTGATGCCACTCTTAGGTCTCCTTGAATATACCTTAAAGGGTTTTGTATCAGGTCCATTCCTATCATATTGTGATTTCTTATGCAGACAGATAAATTTGAGATATTAAATTGTAATTTACTAATTTCATTATGAAAAATTCTTGACATTGTGAAGATTGATGGAAAAACAAAATTGAAAATATGCATCTGTTTTTGTGGGTTTCATGTGACAAACTGACAGAAGATGAGAGCATTTAAGATAATGAAAAACCAAAAAGGAGAAGATAGTTAGGGGAATAGTGGTAGGAGGAGAAAATGACAGAGAGTAGAAGTAGCTGAGACAATCTTTACTAGTTTTGTACCATTTCTAGATTATATATTTCGGCCTGATCTATTCTTAACAATTTTTATGCATGGGTCCTTTTCGCTTTATTTTAATTCTCTTTGCATTATTCTTCAATTTACTTTGCTGCTGATTACTTTGGATGAAATTGCAGAATTCAACACGAGTTAGAAGTCTCTACAAAGCAACCTATTTTTGTTGATTCAAGTATCAGCGATACAATTAGGACATGCATTGCAATGGGAAACCATCGAGCTGCAATGAAAGTGAAAACAGAGTTTAAGGTCTGTGGAGCCCTTTGATGCATCCTAACAGAGATAGAGAACATAAGTGATCTATGTGTATTTATTCTATCCATCATTTTTGCCCTTCATCTTCATTTTGCTGACAGTTAACTTTGTATAGGTTTCTGAGAAGAGATGGTACTGGCTTAAAGTGTTTGGTTTGGCTACAAAAAGAGATTGGGAGGCCCTGGAAAAGTTTTCAAAAGAGAAGAGACCACCAATAGGTAAAAACTTTCTTCTTTTAATTAGAGATTATTGAGATGGTGATATAGCTTGTACATCATTGCGATAACTGATTGATTCCTGATGCATTTTCCTATATTGAAATGAAATGCCTGGATTTGGTTAGATGCAAAATGGTTAGTGAACTCCATGGATAATTTCACATCAAATCAATTGTTAAACTTCGAAATATACAATTTTGGTCATCTAGCTTAGTTTGTTCCAGTGAAAAATGATGTGACTGCATGTCAGATGCTGACTTGTGTAAGTTTTACTTCCTAGCCTCTTGCAATTTTGTCTAACAATGAACATACAAAAAGGGACTGTAGCATCAGAATAGTAACATTCATAGTTAAAAGAAAAGCCAGTTTTTAAGTCTAAAAATAACTTTTAGCCTAGTTATATTTTTGGTTCACAAGAAGGTATTTTTATTCTTACAAGGGTCATTTTAATTTTGAAAGTGATATTCATTTTTGTTTATAGCCTGATTATAATATGTTTTTATACTTTTTATAATTACAAAGTAGCTATATTAAGAATTATTTTTAAAAAATATGGTATAGAAATTTTTGAAGTGATCTTTTTTAAAATGTGGTAAAATTTAATGAGCTATTTATGTCAAAATTTACTAGTTAAAAAGCTATCTCATGTTATATATCTGATGTATATATTTTTTCTTGGTATAAAAAGGTTATAGACCATTTGTGGAGGCATGTATTGATGCCGATGAGAAAAGTGAAGCGCTAAAATATATTCCAAAACTTGCTG
>CATIWJ010323830.1:0-115587 GCA_949640765.1 Croton laevigatus | reverse complement strand
ATGAAGTCAGCACATGCAAAGTTAGGGTAGATAGAAGAAAAAAAAATACCCTTATTATTGTAATTTAAGTAGACAGTATATAAATTATGTAATGTGACACTTCTTAGTTCGGCTGCAAATGGTCGGGTAAGGGGTGTTACATTAATTCTCTACTTTCATAATAAAATCATAAAATAATATGAAATTTTGCTATTTATTTAATAACATATTCAGGATATTTATTAATTGTGACAATTTTTATTAGAATAATACTAATTAAGGTATATTATTCTATTTTTAAATAATGATCAATTTAAAATGAGTTACCTTGTGAAATTAACAATTAATATTTTTTTAATAAATTCAATTCTATGTGCTTATATAGTAAAAATAAATTTCATATAAAATTTTAAAATGAAGAATGTAAAATATAATTTCATATATTTTTATAATACACTATTTAGATTCATTTAAATGCTATTTTAAACATAAACAACATTATATGTTTAAAATATATATATATATAAACAACATTAAATAAAAAATGTGAAAAATACTATTGCATTATTAATATTTAGCTATAATTATTATATTGGTATAATTGCTCTGCTATCACTACTATTTGCCTAAATATTTGATATTTTGCAGTTTAATTTCGCAATGGCACACATAAAAAATTGCAAAATAGTTGATTTAAATTTAAATTTTATTTTTTTTTTAGTTTTGGTGCTTAATTTCACTACACCTTTTTTTTTTTTTTTTTGCCAATAACTCCATTTTCACACTAAATAATTGTAAAATTAAAATATAAAAATTTTAGATTATAATATAAAAATATATTAATATTAATGAAGACCTAAAAAATACTAAAACTTCTAAATTTGATAAAATAAAAATAAAAATTACTATTATTATTTTAAATATTTTTTTCTTAGTAACTTTCATTTGTGACTAAAAATTGTTACTGACTTTTTTTTAACATTAAAATAATAATACATTAAAATTCTTAGTGAATTTTTTTTAAGTGATTTGTTGTAATCATGCAACAAAATTCTTTTTTTTTTTTTGAATTGTATTATAATTGTTTCTTGCACGATCCAAAGATGCATAATTTTTAATCTATAACATTTATAAGTTTGAATATGTTTATGGTGTGATAAAAAGGAGCAGTAATATTAACTCAAGTGGCCAATTCAACAATTTTTAATGTTTATTAATGACAAAATATCAAAGTTAATGACGCGGTTACTAAAATATATATTTAGGTTAAATAGTGATAATGAAAGAGCAATTACGCGGAAATAGAGCAATAAAATAATAATTATAGTCAAATATTAATTATAAAATAGTATTTTTTTTAAAAAAAAATATTACTATATTGTAAAAAAAGGGGCGAGAAAGAAATTATGGAATCGGGGTGGGGGTATATTATAATGATGTCGTGAGGATGACGTAGGGAAGATGAAGAAGATTACCAATGAAGCATAAACATGGTGCTCCATGGAGATGCATTGCAGAGAGGCATTTGAGGCAAGGCGTGCAATGCATGGTGGCAGTTAATGATGCTTACTAAAATCTACTTCCTCTTAAAATAATAATCTCTCTCTCTCTTTCAAGGCAAAAGCTAAAATCAACGCGCGTGTACCGCAATTTCCCCTCTATATCAGACATCATTAAAAGACCCTATTTTTTCGGCTAAAAAAAAAACCCCATTTTTTTTGTCCGAAACAACCATCTGATTTAGTGGCTACATATAGTGTCTAATGACCTTAAGATCGTAGGTTTAAATTTTATTGTAGACAAAGAGATAGCTCAGTGGTCAATACTCTCCTTACCAAGTCTGAGTGTTTAAGTTCGATCCGCTTTCTTCCTTCCTTTTAAATTTAAATTTAAAATAGATGTAGAATATATTTCTTAAAAAAAAAACCCATTTTTCTTTTAAATTTACTAATTGCGTTGGTGTTTTTTTTTTCTTTGGTAAATTTCACATTCACTCCATAGACTTTCCAAAAGATAATTTTTACTCACAATTTAATTTGTAACAATCATTGTTTTAATTTTTATTTTGATATTTATTAGTTTTTTTTTTTTCACATTCCCACCAAAGAAAACTCCATTCGATAACAATGGCATTTCTTAATTATGAAAAAATTATGTACTAGTAGGGAGATATAAAAATCTACAAGCTCACTTTTTTTAAATCAATATTTTAATTCAGACTTTTCTTATTTTCTTAATTCACAATTAAACTATTGTTATTTTCTATGTATTATATAGAAAATGATATTTTGTTAGAGATATTTTATTTTTGTTTGATGCTATTAGAATAAAATTATATATTTTATATTATTATAAATTTTATATTAAGTGTATGTTAATATTATTATCATTATATAAAAATAATAAAAATAAAAATAATTAAATCTCATAAGTAATGTAATTTATTTTAATCACATACATTATATTCTAAATATTGCCACACATTCTTATACAGACCATGATATAAAGTATCTAAACATACACATATGAACATACACCCGTATAAGTCAATTGTTGATTATAATTTGGGAGTGGTTTTATATTAATTATATCCTTTTTTTAGTGCTTAATATTGAGGGAAAAGGCAAATTAAGCTATCTAATCATGTCAAGTTGGGCGACAACACATCAAATCTAATCATGAATTGAGAAATTATCAGTATTTCAACAAAGCATCAATCTAGAATAATCTAATCCCAACTTTATCTTCCTTGTAATTGTGATTAATATATACTTTGTATACTAATGTATTTTAAAACACATAACGACAAGATTATTAGTATTTTTGTACTTAAAATGATAACACTAAATATTTTCTAAAAATATATCAAAAAATATTTTTTTTAGACAATAAAATATCAGTAGGTAAAAAAGAAAGTGTTATGAACTATAAAGAAAAGAAAAAAAAAACAAGATTATCATTATTTTATAATGCTAGTCTCTTTCTCCCTTTATTTTATTTATTACTACCTCCGTCTTTGTCAATTGTTTAAATTTATTTTTTTTATGTATTTTTTAATTCTTTATATTTTTATTTATAATAAATTTTATAATTGCTTATTATTATTTCTTTATTGGTATTAGTGACAAAGCAAATTTTTTAAAGAGTTAATAATTGTTTATTATTATTCATGTATTGGTATTCGTAAAAAACTGAATTTTATTGATATTGATGATAAATGAATATAAAAAATTGGTAAAAACAGAGGTAATAATTTATTCATCCAATTTTTTTTTTTAAGTTATCATTGGTACACACGATAACTCTCATAAATAAAATTAATAAATATAATTTTACTACTCGCTTTAAAAACAAAATTGATAAACATAAATTTTTTTTTTCATCTTCTAATAATGTAATTTTTTAGAGATGAGTTAATTTCACTCAACTAATATGTGTAAAAATATTTTTATTTATTTACGAGAGGTTTAAAAGTTTTTTTTTTCGTTAGATAAGATTTTAAGAAGAGATGTAAGTTTGTGTTTTAAGGATTGAAATTGGATTTGAAGATCATCGTATTACTTTAGCTGGAAAATTCAAAGGTGTGAAGAGAAAAAGCAAACGCTTACTGTATTTAGCAATGGAGTGAGAAGTTAAATGTAGCTTGTTTGAGAAAGAAATGATGTAATTAAGATTTTGGGAATGAGAGAGAGCATCGGGAAGGCTAAATATTGAATGGTAAATACGAATTAATTGTCCTGGGATTGTAACAGAACAGCCTATAGGTGGCTGCCACAAAGCAAAACGAGAAACGTTTTAATAAAAAGCATAAAACCGGCGTGCAATGTTCAATCCCTCAGGTTATTGGTTCGTGCGGTTTACGTAATTCAAAGAGCGCGTAGAGAAGTGATATGGTGAAGGAAGTTATATGTCGCGTTCTGTGCCCAACAATCCAAAATAAAAAGCCGCTTTCTTGTCTCCCAATACATCATTTCTCCTGTTTTCAACCTGTCCCCTCTCTACTTCTCTACTGCTACATTATTATTATTATTATTATTATGATGCCTCTCTTACTCTCTCTCTGTCCTAAATTAAGGCAGTCTAATCCTTCTTTACCCTTTAATTCTCCTATATCCCCATGTTAGGCCAAATACATCTTCAGGCCCCTGTATTATCACTGAATTTTTTATGAGACCCTTCATTGTACTAATATACATTATACGCCTCTCTCTACTACCGGCGTGTATCTCATGAGCCAAGTAGCGGCGTTTGTTAAACCTGTTGACGGAAGGGGCTTGATAAGTTGGAAAATACGCTTAAACGACATCGTTTCTATACTTATTCCTTTCTCTCCTCCTTGTTTCTTCTTTTGCTTTTCATCTTCGTCTTCTGATCACGATTTATCTGAAATCGCCCGTAGCCAACCGATTGCAAACAACATTCTACTTCTCTCTCTAAACTGCTTCATCATCATTATCATCAAATTAGTTCTTTCTGTCTTTAAATAAGCATTGCAGTAGCGTTGCAAAAGCGAATCAATCTCTATTATGTGACAATTATAGAAGCGTTCGTTCGGCCTTCCGCCATCAAAATCCCGGCCATAGGGCCTGAAATTGCTTTTGAGAACTATGGAATTCCATTGTTGTTCCCGGCATCCGCCGATGAATCTTCGAACACTATGATTGCTGGAACCTTGGCTATTGTTTGAGAAATCGGCAGGAGTACAGCTAAGAAGAAGAAAACAAGCAATTAAAGGAGTGCCATTAGTAACTGAACTGTAAATGGAGCTGAGATGTTATAAGACCTCTGTTTTGTCCAAAATTTCCTACAATTGGAGTCTATTTAATAAAAAAAAAAATTTGGGGCATTTCTTGAACCAGTTTTGAACTTCTTATGGGTTTGATTTGAGGTATTTTTTTGGATTTTGGATTAGCTTGTAACAACAAAAGACTAGAAATTTTTGCGTGTTGGGTTTTGTTATATGAAATGCTAAGGTGAGTTATTCCAGTTGGTATGAAGAAGATTAAAGGCTGCTTATTAGGAGAGCTAAAGAACTCTAAATCCAACAGTAAACTTATTGCACACCACTTGCTTGACAAATTGCCTGTAAGAGAATTCCATTTACTGAATAAGGCATCAGAATTTCAAAACTATTGAAGTTAAATCCAAGTTTACTTCTTGCTCCATTTCTCAACTCAAAATCCTAGAAATGGTGATTTGTTTAGTGAGAAAATTAGTACCCTGAATTGTATTTTTCTCCGCTTTTATTATATTTATATAATTTAAAAAGAGTCATAACGTGTGAATTGTTAGTAAATAATCTCAAATTTTCTAGCTAACAATAATATACAAAAAATATTAGTTAGACAAATTAATACATTTTAAGTGGAACAAAGTAATAAGATATACATAATATTTAAAGTTTTTCTTCTTTTCTATAGTGTGTTTTTTTTTTTTTTTTCTGAAAAAAGGTAAAAATCAAACTCAAAATCTCAAACTCTAATTCTAGACAAAGGACTCAATACTAAAAATTTCTTAAAGGATAAAATTAAAATATGTATTTTTCAAGGTGACATTATTGAAAAAAAGGAAGAGTGGAAGACAAATTCATTTCCAAAAACAACTATAGTAATAATTGCGTGCTAAATAGTTGTCATTCGTCACAACTTAATGTATAATATTTCGTGCAAACAAAATAACCATTATATAAAGAAATATCAAATAATCGATCCACAATCTAATATAGTTAGCTCTAAAATAAACTAACTATTATTTAAAAATAAATTTATCAAGTTCATGCTTATATATATTTTTTTTAATAGCAGAGCCAGGTTCAATATTATTCTCTTAGTTAAACTTGAATTGGCTTAAATCTCAATTATACTAAGCTAGTTTATATGTACAATACATAATCTAGTATATCTTAATAAAAAAAATTACAATTTTATTAAAAAAGTTTGTGGGATGTATAAAATTGAAAAGGAATATCATATGCTAATTATAAAATTATGGCATGGAAAAAATTTGATATTAAGCCAAGAATATAAATGTATGTGACCTACGAGCATGTGGAAGGAGTTGGTGGGATCCAATTTGAGGATCACTCATGTGACAATATATAAGATTCATTTGCATGTAACATGACATGAGGCATTATAGTATTGGAATCTCTCCTTCCTTCCTTCTAAATATTGTAGTGAGAAGAATTGTTGAATTTGTTATATTTAAGGCTATACAATTTGCCTTTTTTCCCCTCTAATAATAATTATCTATGCTTGGGATTATTTTTTTTTTTTTTCCCTTGCAAAATACCATATAGAAGGCATCCATGGATAAAGCAAATGGAGGGATACGATATGTTGGTTTTAAGAAAATTGGAAAGCATCATCATGATTATCTACCATTAGCCTTTCCTCATAAAAAATATTAAACCATACACCCCAAATAGATCATCTAGAAGCCTTTTGTAAATAACCAAATGTTTTGCAATTTGTTGGTGTACACGTATAAAAATAATCGGTCAGTACTAACCATTTATAATCAGCAACCTAAAACTCAAATAAATTTAGCCCACTCGATTTTTACAGGAGTTTAGAAGATATTATTGAGGATGGGTATTTTTGGGGGATGATCATGAGATGGTATATTTGAATGGGTTCCGCGTTAACATGGGAAAATGGGGAATCAAGCTGCCCAAAAAGTTTAGGACAATATTTGGGGTCTTATCGACTTATTTATCTTCACTCTCCAGTGGTATAAGTTAGGAAAACGACATATGAAGAGCAGTGCTTTGTTTGGAAACGTCCTAGTTTTGATTGATGGAATGCCTTGCTTAATTTACTATTTCACCCACTGTATATCTTCCACGTATGAAATACACATCATCAATACTTGCCTGCTGTGCTCTCGACTCGACCTGATGGCTTGGAGCAGTAGCACCAGCACCAGATATTTCACCATTTTTGCATGTTTACCGATAGCTTTAATTAATTAATGCATGTAAAATTTAATACTTTTCAACCTCTAAAATCAGTAGTATGATTGATTTTTTTTTTTTGAATAAATAAATATTTATAGTATCATAGAAAAAAAAACATCATTTGAGTGTATTAAAATAAATATAAATTAGTTTTTTGTTTAATTTTATAATTTGTATTAGTTATAAATATAATTAACTTGTAGCATTTCGTTACAATGTCTAATATATTAAGACCACCTAAGGATGCCAAAACACCTCTTCTTTGTCACTTGAAATTTCATTTTATTATTGGTGATATTTAATTTTATTTCAAATGAAGAAATGAAATATAGAAAGATAAAAAAAAGAACCTTCACACACATTGTGTATTGAGTATATAATGAAAAATCTTAATCTAAAATAGATAATTAAATATCTAGAGTGGTTATTTTTCATAATTATATATGTATTGAGTATAATAAAATTTTAGTTTTTATTTTAATTTTAATTTGTAACATTAATTTTGAACTAATGTAATTTTACTCAAATTATTCTTTTTATTTTTATTTTACTCATGAAATTAAATTTTATAATTAAGATGACTATAAAATTATATAATAACTATATGTTTACATTGATGAGCTATACAAGTCTTCCTACTTTGTGTATTGTAGGAAGTAGGGGTGGGCAAGAAAAACCGAAGACCGAACCGAAATTCGGTTAACCGATAGGTTCGGTTCGGTCTTCGGTTTTATAAAGTAGAAAAGTGAAACTTTCGGTTCGGTTAACGGTTTTGGTACCTGAAAATCGAAACCGAACCGAGAACCGAACTTGCACGTCGTCGTTTTGCTTTGTTTCCCGAATAAACCTAACCGTGCTTCTTTTCTCCTCATTTCTCTTCGTTCATTCGTTCCTCTTCTTTTCTTTGTACCGCCGCTGCTCTCAAACCCAGACCGCGCCTCCACTCTGAACTGCCGCCTGCTCACCTTTGGCCTCCACCTCCAGCCACGGCGCACGCCGGCCACTCCTTCGACGGTAAGTATCTTATTTTCTTATCATTTTTATCGTTTCTTCTTGTTTCTTTTCCCTGACGAATATATCAATTTCTCAGCCTTAATCTCCGCCGCGCCTCTACTCCGACCGACTGATACTTGGACTTCCATTCAAAGAGTTAATTACATGGTAATTAATGCACATTTTATTACTGATGATTGGAAATTGGTAAAGAAAGTGATTTGTTTTTGTCCAATATATAGTCATAAGGGGGAAGAAATTGGTAAAGCTGTTGAGAGTGTACTTTTAGATTGGGGGATTAATAAGATAATGACTATAACCGTTGACAATGCTTCTTCAAATGATACTGCAATGGAATATTTGAAAAACAAACTTAACAAATGGAAATCAACAGTTGCAAAGGGTACTTATTTCCATATGAGATGCATTGCTCATATTATTAATTTGGTTGTGAATGCGGGTACCAAAGAAATTAATCATTCAATTATGAGAGTTAGAAGTGCTATTAGATATATTAGATCATCTCATGCTAGGTTGAAAAGATTCAATGAGGCTGTTGAAGCTGAAAAACTTAAGTGTAAGCATGGGCTGTATTTAGATGTACCCACTAGGTGGAATTCCACCTTTTTAATGTTGCGGGCTGCAGAGAAGTATGAGCTAGCATTTGATAGTTATCCCCAATTTGATCCCTTTTATGAGTCATCCCTTAAAGAAGATCTTGGCAAACCAGAATATGGTGATTGGAATAAATTAAGAAAAATGGCAGATCTTCTACAAGTGTTTTATGATTTGACTCTTCGCATATCCGGGTCCTTGTATGTCATTAGTAACTCATTTTTTAATGAGATAAGTGACGTTGCTTTTCAATTGCAAACTTGGATAAAGAGTGGGGATGACTCATTAAAGCATATGGGAGAAATGATGAAGGAGAAGTTTGATAAATACTAGGGTGATTTCAGTAAAATGAACAAACTAATCTACATTGCTTCTATTTTTTATCCAAGGGACAAAATGGGGTATATGGATGCCGTTTTAAAAAAAACACATGGTGCTACAAAGGGAGCTGAATTGTTCAATTCGATTAAAGGGGCCTTAGAGGAGCTTTTTGAGGAGTATCAAAAAGAATTGGAGAAGCCTACCAATGCAACTCCTACCATTCCAAATTATGGAATCAATATACAAGATAGCCAGGGTGGTAAAACTCATAGGGGAAATGTGAGAAATATGGTGAAAAATGAGAAAATCGCATGTGGAGAACTTGAAAGCCAAAAATAAGAATGGGAAATGTATTTGGATGAGGCTCTCGTTCGAGAAGATAGTGATTTTGACATTTTGGCTTGGTGGAAAGTTAATTCAGGTAGGCTTCCTATTCTTGCAAGAATAGCACGAGAAGTATTGGCTATTCCTATCTCTATAGTCGCTTCGGAGGCAGCATTTAGTGAGGGAGGAAGAGTTATTAACGCATTTAGGAGTTATTTGAATCCTAGCATGACAGAGGCTTTTATTTGTGCTAGAGATTGGTATAGGGAAGTTGACGAACCTATGTGTGTCGAAGAAACTATTGATGAAGTTGACAACTTTTACATTGGTATGGTTTTAGTTCATTAACTTAATTTAACATTATTTACATTTTAATCATAATGAAAATTAACTTCCATATTGTTCATTTTTTTCTTAGGTACGATGAAGATGCTAGCTCAATGTTTCCCCATTCTATTGATGTTGATTGATGTGGTTACAAATTTTATTTATATAATATTTGATAATACATTTCATGATGTAGTTTATTATTTTTCTAATGACTATTTGGTTTTTTGTTTTTTCAATATGTAGGACTTCATTTAAGTTTATTGATGTTGATTGTTTTTTTCTTTTAACTAGATGTTGAATTTGGATTGTTTTAATTGTGTTATTAGTTTATATAGATTTGAAGGTTGAATATTTAAATTATGTTGTTAATTTGTATGGAGTTTGGATGTTGTATTTGTTGCATTTTAAAGTTTGAATGTGCTATTTTATGTATTTTAAGAATTTCAGATTGAAAAACAGGTGATACAGTTGAAATTTTGGTGAATTCTGATTTTCGGTTTTAATCCGAACCGACCCGAATCCGAACTGATTTTTTCAGTTCGGAAGACATTGGTTCGATTTTCGGTTCCACTTTTATCGGTTCGGTTCATCGTATTCGGTTCGGTTCGGTGAACCGAACCGAAAATGCCCACCCCTAGTAGGAAGAAATGTCATTATTTAATGGGATGATTATGATTTAGACCATCTAATTTTATTTTTTAAGTTGTAAATACTTTGGTTATATTTGTGATAATACACTAGGCAAAGAGAGGTTAAAATAATTTAAAAAATATAAAATTCTTAAATAAAATTAGTTTAGTGTATAAAAACCTCACATACAACATGTGCAAGCAAGAAATTCTCATATAAATATGTGTATGTGCATATCACCATATTATAAATTGTTGTGTTAACTATCTAATTTTATAAAATTAGTAAATTTTTAAACTTAGGTTTCATTTTTTAAAAGTTATATTAACTAGAATGCATTTGGTTCATTTATTTCATACAATTAATAGTTATTTTAGACCTAACGACTGAAATTTAAGTATTTGTAAAGTTTTTAATTTCATAACTAATAGCGATTGGTACCCCAACATCTGTTAATTTCAACAGTTTGTTCTCCTGGCTTTTATTAATTAGTGAAAAGATAATAATGCTCTTTTTTATAAAGAAAACAATGCTTTTTAACATTATTAAATTTAATTCAACATGCCTTTTCAAATAAAATTTAATTAAAAAATATTTCAATATATATATATATATATATAATATTTAGTTTTTTTAAGTAAAATATGGAAAAATAGTAGTGAATTGCACAAAATAAATTTTATTTTAACTAAATAGGACTTTGTTGATTATTTAAGGAAAATACATTTTTTGTAGTTATTTTATAAACATGCCCTTAATTAAATTAATATTATTATTTATTTTTTAAAAATAAGAAATAATATATAAAAAATTATAAATAGTAAAAAATAAGAAAATATAAATTTATATTTTTGAATTTCTTGAGAATACATGAGAATATAAATTTATATTATAAGAAACTCATGAATATAATTGATTATTTTGTGCACTTTCATTTTTTTTAAATAAGTTTTTTTTTAATATTTTTTATCTGGTGAATAGTTATATAGGATATTATAGATATATTTTTCTTTCTAGATGATCTTTTGATATTATTTATGTTAAATATTTTTTTACTGTTTTCTTAAATTAAAATACCTATTTGTGTTTGTTGAAATTGCCCCAAAGCATGATTGAAAATTTCAAAGAAAATGAAAAAATTGGAAAAAACATTTAATAGCAGGAAAGTTGAACTAAATAATAAAATTTTTATAAAATTAAATTTTAATTTTAATAATTGAAAAATTAAATTAGATATTATGAAGGCTCCAACATCATATCATTTCTAATCTCCAATAATAATTAAAAAAAAAAGGTACTTATAATTTTTTTTAAAAAGTAAATAATGTAATTAGGAGTTTGACTATCCCTTTCATAAACCAGGAAGATCAACTACTTCAAGGGGGAAATACCGAATATAGCCCCAAATATATAAGCGGTTTTAAAATAATCCTCAACTACTGTTGTGTGTTCCCTGGAATCGTTCGGCGGATTATTATTTATTATAAACAAATTTATGAAAAGAATAAAAAAAAAGGAGAAATGTTGTTTTTTAAAAAAAAGACCATTTTTTTTTTAAGTGCTTATTTTAATGCATAGAGTTTCACATCGGACAGCAAATAAGCTTTTGTTGCTTTGTGCCAAATGGAGGGTGCTTAGTCCTCTCTCTCTCTCTCTGTTTCTCTTCTCTTCTCTACTAAATCAAAAGAAAAGGCCTCAATTGATCTTTCTTCTTCTTCTTCTTCTTTGTTAATTCATCAGGTATATATCTATTTTTCTTCTTACTGTGCTTTTCCTTTTTTTGATGACTTTTGTTTTTATTTTTATTTAAATATTAATTTCAAGTTGTTATTTTTCTCTAGTTTTTTCTAAGCTTATGTTTGTTTCTTAGGAAAGCTGAAAAGAAAATGTTGAAATTCTTTTGTTCACTGTGTTGTTTTTGTCTTTGTAGAGTGAAAGCCCAAACCGATACTTAAGCTTACTTGAGTGAAGGAGGTTCTTCTCTGGATACGTTGTGGACTGCTTAAAAAGTTCGTTCCATTGAACTTTCCCTTTCCTTTTCTTTCCTTACCTTTCTCAGCAACCAAACATTGAAACATACTTTACATATTTGCAAAATGCTTTTCTTTTTCCTTCGTCTTTTTTTATGTTTTTTTCAAAAGAGTGCTTTCCGAAATTTTTGAACATACACTCGAGCGTGTTTTGCTTTATTTTGTGCTGTTTGTTGACATGCAATTAACATTATTTACTGTAACCAGTACAATTTCTATCATGCTATTAGTAAAATGCCTGTAATTCTGCTAATTTAGCGAATGATTTTCTCCCCCCAACTCCTAAAAGGGTTACAAATCTTTCCTTTCCTGCTCTGAACAGTATGCAGCTTGAGTTCCCAATTTCTTCTTATTAAGTTTTGGTTTAACGGTTCTAATATATATGTGTGGGCATTTAAACCTTAGCTTAGATTGAATTCTGTTATTTGCATTCATGCATTCAAAATTTTCACACTTGTTAATTTATCAGACTGAGATAATAAATGAATATTTGTCACTCTATTTTTAGAAAATTTTATGTTTTACTTGTTAAGAATAGCTAATGTTTCTGTGTGTTTATTTTTACTTCTTGGGATTTATAATTTTGGCATATCCTTAAAGATATGATAATATTTGCATTTTTAATTTGTAGTTGGTGCTTGTTGCTTTTTGGGCATGTTCCTTCAGCACTGTAATTTATAATCCTAAGGATGTTTGATTAGATTTGGGTAATTTCATGATTAATCTATCACCTGTATGTTTGATTTGAGTTGATTTTCTTATGAGGGTGACTGGCCAGCTATTTGATCGAATAAATGAATATGGTTGATATTTTAAGTATTTGTCTTTTATATCAAATTCAATGATTTTTACATACATGATTAGCTTTTTGAAGATTTTCAAGTTGGTTATATTTTCTGAGGAAGAACATTCTATGTGATGACTTAAGCAGGTTACAGAGAATTCTGAGTGTCTTTCTTATTTACTGTGATGTCTCCACCACTACTTGGTGCTGTGGAGGAAGAGGGTCAGAGCAATGTTACTTTACTGGCTTCTTCAACCTCTGCAGAAAGCACATGCCAGACCGGCTCTGAACTAAAAGAGCGAAACTATATGGGCTTGTCAGATTGTTCTTCTGTGGACAGTTCAGCAGTTCCTGCTGCGTCTGATGAGATAAAGACTCATCTGAATCTGAAGGCTACAGAACTGCGGCTTGGGCTTCCAGGATCACTATCTCCTGAAAGAAATTCAGAGCTTTGCCTGTTGAGCTCTACACAACTTGACGAGAAGCCTTTCTTTCCTTTGCACCCCTCAAATGATGGTCATGGTTCTCAGCCGCAGAAAAATGTTGTTGCAGGTAACAAAAGAGGGTTCTCCGATGCTATGGATGGGTTCTCAGAGGTGAGAACAGCTGACTTTGCTAATGTAGATAGATGGGCCTTTTACGGATGGCTCTAATTGTAATTACTCATGATGTGCAGGGGAAGTTTCTTTCAAAATCAGAGGTCAACGTAGTGCTCTCACCTAGACCCTCTCCAAACTTGGGGCTGAAACCTGGTTCTGCGCTTGAGAACTTTGGGGCTCAAGCAGCTAAAGTGAAAGACATTGTTGCCCCAAAAGCGATACAGGACAGACCTAGTGGAACAAATGAGACAAGACCAAACCACAATGCATCTGCAAATAACAACAGCAGTGCACCTGCTACCAAGTAAGTGCAGACTGCGAAGGTTTTTATCTGTCCCTTAACTATGACAATGTTCTCTGATCTTCCTTCTCTGGCAGGGCACAGGTTGTGGGTTGGCCACCTATCAGATCGTTTAGGAAGAACTCTCTTGCCACCACATCAAAGAACACTGAAGAGGTGGATGGGAAAGCAGGACCTGGTGCCTTGTTTGTGAAGGTTAGCATGGATGGTGCTCCCTATTTGAGGAAAGTAGACCTGAGAAACTACTCCGCATACCAGGAACTATCTTCCGCCCTTGAGAAGATGTTCAGTTGCTTTACAATAGGTGGGTTTCAGTAAAGTTTTGATTTGATATGGGGGTTATGCCTTGGGGGAAATTGTTGTTACATGATGCTGTCTGAACTGAGATTCTATTTATTGGTATTTGTTCTAGTTATCATCGATCAAGTTACTGCTATTCCATTATGATGTCAGGTCAATATGGATCTCATATGCTGAGTGAGAGCAAGCTGAAGGATCTGCTTCATGGCTCAGAATATGTTCTTACTTACGAGGATAAAGATGGCGATTGGATGCTTGTTGGTGATGTTCCGTGGGAGTAAGTGTTGATCTGCTATAAGCATTTTTTTTTCTCTTTGGATTCTGTCTTCCTGGTCATAAAAGGAAATTCATGTTGAAAGTAAATTTTGTGGTCCTTCAACTGTAATATGTAGTGCTTTAATTAAATGCTGACCTGAGGAAGTAATTACTCTACTTTGCATCAGCTCCATTCTTACTGCATATGGGGTGCTTAGGAAGTTTGTAATCAGGGAATATGCTGCACTCTGGAATATTCATAATTTTTGTTGAAATGTTAACTATCGGATTTATAAATGAAGGTCCACTGTGTTACATGGCATCTAGGATTACGTGGTCAGTTAGCAGGTCAAACTACTGTGCTCTTTGGGAAGGTTGTCTTTTCTTGAATTCATATTTAGTGCGTGAAGAATATTTTTTCTTTGTTCATACGGTTTATCACTTGTTTTTATTTCTGTGTGTTAGTAACTTTGTACAACATGTATTTAGTTTCTTTCTTTTCATTTAACAGTGAAGTTGACAAGGTTTTTCTGTTCAGGTCTATCATGATTTGTCTTGAATCAACTTACTGAATTGAAAATTTATTTCGATAACTTCAAATATGTATGTGCATTCTAATTCAATTGTATATGTTCAGGATGTTCATTGATACATGCAAGAGGCTAAGGATTATGAAGAGCTCCGATGCTATTGGCCTAGGTGCGTTACACTGTGTTATGAAAATATGTTAACCTTCCAACCATGAGCCAGTGAACCCCCCAACTCCCTCCCCTCTCTCACTCTTATGCTCCACTAAAATCATAGATTCATATCTGGCTTGATAAAATATGTTACATAGCTGCTGTTTTTGTTGCAGTACTTAATGTAGTTTTACTTTTATGAGACAAAACAGTACTTCATTATTGGGGGGAGGCTAAACAAGTTCTTTATTGTAATGCTAAGTTATTGTCGTGGGTGGTGGCTAATGAATCGCCTTTTACCTTGCAATTTAGTTGTTTAACAGGGGGTGAATTAAGATATGCTTGCAGAATTTTAATTTAAAGTTTAGAGTTTGGGAAACTCAAAATGAAACGAGCTTTGAGAGATTGTTTAGCACTTGAACCCTTACTCTATTTATCTCTAAACCAATCAAATATGCGCATAACATGATCCTAATTTGGGGGCTGTAACATAATATTTTGTATTAAGATGAAAATGTGAGGTTGTCTATAGACAATTATGTTCCTCTTGCAGATAGGTGTTCCTCTTGTGGACAAAAGTAGCATTACTCAAGTGTAATTATGTTTGTGTGAGAGAGATCACAAAGTTAATTTTGTCATTCTAATTTGCTCGTAGAAATAAGTGTCCTTTTTACAGCTGTTGACAACAATTTATCCTTGAAATCGGCTCTCAAAACCTATTCTTTCTGCTCTGTTATCCCAGTAAATAGTTTCGTCATCCTAAAACATGTCTTGAAAAATTCGTTTGTATTTTCTGGAATTCATATTACATTGCACTACGCGTAGCTGAAGTGAAAAATAGGCTTATGTTAGTGACTGACCTGTAATGTGCTTACTATACTTTATCAAATCCAAATAAAATTAATCTGTTTTTGGTTCTTAATGTTCTCACCGGGCTTAATTCTCTAAATTTTATCATTTTCCTATTTTTTCTAGCCCCAAGGGCTGTGGAGAAGTGTAAGAACCGGAACTAGCCAGAAGCACGGATTATTGATACTAAGTCCAGCTAAATTCATGGTTGAAAACTTGGAATGCGGTACAGAAGTTCTTGAATTCAGATTTGCACTAGGGGGAGCAGGGAATCATAGGGGTGCCTGACTCAATACGTTATCATGGAAATCTGTGTATTATCTTACTGCTATGTTTTTGTTGTCTTGTCGAAATTCTTGTTTTCTAAACTCTCTTAAGTTTATCGAAAACCATAAAACTCCAAAGACCTATGTATTTGGGAGTGCCAATGCTATTCTGCGTCTAAGTCTGGACTAGTTCCTGTTTTCGAACTTCGGATACAGGAACACAAGTAGTTTGTTTAAGTGCATTGTTTGTTGATCTGATTATTGTGTATGTTTGTACCTCTTGTTCAAGCAAATCTTAACACCCTGACTTTTATCTGTTTTCTGCTACAAAGTTTAGTTTTCTTGGTAAATTATGTTATGAGTGACAAAATAGTAAATTTATGAAGAATTCAAACATTGCTTTTTAATAATACCTAAATTAATAAAAGAATTAATGATTGTTGTGGCTCTCCCAAACAATTAAGATATTGCCAGCTCAATTGATATGGCTGTCGGGTAGGAGCGATTAGAAGCATGTGATGGTGAGGTGCATTATTTTGTTGGTTACAGAATAATGTAATGATACAATAATTTACGTATTGTATAGAGAGAGAAAAGCATTAGGCAGTTAAGGGTCAGCAGAAGCCATTGACCTCGGAGAAGGTAGTACCATACCGTACAGAACTCATTTAGCTAAGCAAGGGAGGGTCCTGTTGAAGCCAATATTGTCCTTAACTAGCTGATATTTTGGCCTTTTTCTTTCTTTTTATTTATATATTTGAATCGATAAATAGTTAAATACTCTAAATAATGCCCAATGTATTTGAAGTTTCATGGTCCATTTTTTTTTACCTTTTTTATGTACCTTTAACCAACAAAATGCAAAATACCAATATAATGCCAAATGGTACCATTATCTAATGTGTAAAATATAGAAGAATGCGACACTAGGCTTGTGTGCAAAACGATTGACAATTGAAATTTTGTCTGGATAATTATATGGGCCTTGGCCCCATTGACAGTTTATGAAATGAAAAGTTAGCATTTTGAGTCTAAATTCATGGGTGGGAGTGGTAGGCTAAACGTCTTTTGATTGTCTTTTCCATAATGAAATCCATCCTAACATCTCTTGTTCGAGCCATCGCAGATCATCAACGGTGGTTCGTGCTTTGTTTTTCTCATATTTTTTGTTCTCAATAAGTTCTAATTCTGATTAGAATATAGTTTGATATTTTTATTAGTTTTTATCTCCTTATAATAGGTGTTTTTATTTCTCTTCCTATAATGGGTGTTCTTTTTTCTTCTCCTTTACACTATGTTTGGATGGGGTGAGGGAGCGATAATTAATGAAACGGTAAGGAGGGGTACATTAAAAAATTAGTGATGTTTAGAAAGAGGTTAGCTTACCCTCATTACCTTTGCTTACACTCCAATTTGAGGGATAAGAAAATTGGAGTTTTGAGGGGTAAGGGAGGGTAAGGCTTACCCCTCCTTACGCTTATGTATCCTCGTGTAACCTCTTCCCAAACAGGGGTACGGGTGAACTTATCCCTCCTTACCTTTGCTTACCCTCAATCCAAACATGCAATGTTAATGCGTTCTGATTTGCTATTCTCATTTAGAGATACAAAATGAATTATTGATTCTTTTTAGTTGAAAGTCTTCGATATTCAAGTATGAGTACGGATGTTTTATCGATAGAACTGGTAGTGCAGCTTATTCCTCAATCAATATTTGGTTATTATAACCTTTCTGCAAATTTCAGCTGTCACAAATTTTTCGAAAGATGTAATATTCAAAAATATTATTGTAGTCAATTAATTTTTTCGTCCTTCTTAAAAGACAAGTATTTTGCTCTGAATATTAATTTTTTTCTTCCAAGATATGAAAATTACCGTCAAACAACAAAGTTTAATTATTTACTATAGTATTTCTTATTGTTCTTATGAAATTGTTATGGTGTATTGGAATTATATTATTAATTAACGAAATTTAATATTTCATTTTTCAAAAAAGAAAAAAAAAAACATACAAGAGAGCTCTTTTGCTAATTATCCAATTAAATTTTTTAAAATTTAAGGAATTTCCACTATTTTTTTTCTTTTTTACTGTAACATTAGTAAACTGTAATATAATGCAATTGCAAATTGGCAATCAAATTTTGTTAGAAATATATAGGTTATCATAGGCTCTGTAACAGAACAAAAAAGTGTAATACTTATTGTCTTTCTTCTAACTTGGGATGGGATAATCCAAAAACTATTATTGTTATTATAAAACTAAACTGCAAATTTATTTTTCTGTGAATAACATATCAAAACTCCATATTAATTTGGGAATTATTGAATGTGGGGTCATTTATATTGTCTTATTTCAATGAGATAATGTTAAAAATTGTGGAAAAGAAGATAGGAAGATAATAGCCTTTTGACATTCATTAATTAGGCTCACTTATCCCTTCCAAATCCACTCACTCACCACTTAAACTTTCCAAATCATCCTCATTTCTGTTGGTATTCAAATTTTCTTGGTTACGTTAATGATTAATACTAACATTACATTTCATTAGGCAGCTTTAATTAACAATTGCATTGGAAATTTCCGTTGACATTTTTATTGTGTAAAATATATGTAATTATTCATCTAAATGACAAAAATTTTCTGATAAAAACCCATTTCCTCATATAATTGCTATATCTTTACACTGACAAGCATGAAATTATAGCACATGCACCATCTTTTTCCTTCTGAATCATATACATTGAAATTTGAAAGATTGAGCATATGTTGCCATAACTTCAATAGATTAAGTAACATAATTGGAGTCATCAAAAAAATCTTGAGTTTTGTTACTCAGGTCTGTTTGGTGGTATTGGATGTCCAGATAATATTTATTTTTGTTATATATTTCAATGTTCATGATTTCATCTATGTATACATGTATGAAATTTAATTTGTATATATAGAGAGAGAGATTTGCTTGAGTGTTTCTGAAATTGGATGTAAAGTTTTTTACTAAATAAAATTGACTGTAACAAGACATGATCCTTAATTTTTTTATTAAGATAAAAAGAAAAACAGTGAGAGAGCAGAGTGTCCAATCAGTGACAAGATTGGGTTTTAAATCTCAGAGCAAAACCCATGACCTGGCTCCAAATCTGAGGCCCATTCCCTCATATACGGATCTGAAAAAAAAGATTAAAAAAAAAAGCCATCTTTCTGCAAATTCTGAAGCAGAGTTATGGCAAAGTTATAGAAAACCCATTTGGTGCTGGGGAACAAACACAACCAAACATTACTAAACTTCTTTTCATTGTGTAGCAAATTAAAAATGACACTCTTTCAATTTTCAAATACACTATTTTATTTCCTTTAATATAAAAAAATTTGGTATTAATAATATTAATTAGTAGCACAGCAGTTTTTTTTTTTAAACGTCACTTTCACATCATTGGAAGAAGCATTTATAGGGTTTTAGAACTTAGATTAAAGAAATGAAGGCGTGAGAGGTTCGTGTTTATGAACTGTAAAATAGTATTTGGTCAGATGCATATATATATATATACTTTTCTTCTATTCTACAGAATCTTTCTTTTTGTTTTTTATTTTTTTTTTAATCTGATTATGATTTCTTGGGAATTGGAGTAGTGGTTAGCAGCGTTGGTTGGAATAATAGGGATTAGTTAAGAGAAAATCTTGCTCTAATCATCATTTTTTAAATTGCTCCCATCACCTTCTCCCATAATACCTACTTTGACTCTAAATTATATTCCATCATTTTCAATAAATGAACGAGTTTATTTTTAACATATTGGTACTTCCCTTAAAATGTTCTTAGAGGTTAAATTTATTTGTTATAATTATTTTTAATAATTAATTAATTAAATTTAAATTATATTTTAATACAAAATTTTATTTTAATTATTTATTAATTAAATTTAAAGTTTTATTTTAATTTAATATTATATAATTATTTATAATATATTATTTAAATTTAAATTATATTTTAATAAGAAATAGTATTTTAATTATTAATTAATTAAATTTAAATATTAATAATATCTAAATTAAGTAGTAGTATTAGTATTATATTCTAATTAATTAATAACAAAAAGGAACCCACGTACCTAGCTCAGTAAAATAGCTTTATACTTAGCTATTGTTATTTACAACAGAATCATAATTTATTAAAATCAATTTAAAATAAAAAATTATGGATTGTTTTAAAATATTCCATAAAAATCTTATTATTTTTAAATTTTATACAAATTAAATATTATTATCCTAATAGTAATAAATAACCATACTAATATTATTACTATCCTAATGTACTATATTAAATTACTGTATTAATTAATTAATAATAATTATAATATTATTTATATTAATAATGTATCGAGTTAGAATTAGCATTGTATTTTAATTAAATTAATTAATAAATAAATAACAATCCATTAATATAGTACAGTATTCTAATTATAAAATTAAAAGCAAAATAAAATTAATATTCGTAGTATATTCTAATTAAAAAAATTAATAACATACATAAATGTAAAAATGAGAAAATTAGCTTCGTCTAAAATGCTCCAATAAAATTTATATTATTGAAGTTGAAGTTATCTTTCTATAATTATTTATAATAATTAATTAATTAAATTTAAATCATATTCTAATTAGAAATAATATTTTAATTATTAATTAATTTAATTAAAATCTTACGCTAATTAATAATATTATATAATTCTTAATATTTTATTAATTAACTATTATTTCTGGGTTTATGGAAAAGCTTTAGCTCTTTGCAATTGCTTATTGTTTACGTTAGAATTTTTGCCATTTAATAGTAGCATCCTTATGGACTCTCTTCAAGTTGTTCAAACTCTTTACTTTGCTTCTTCGGACTATTCAGAATTTGGTCTAATTTTGCAAGATTGTTAGACTTTACTAGATTCTAGAGTTGATATTTTATGTTTTGACTTATTTTTATTAATGATAGCATCTTGATTTTGCTTTTAAAAAATATAAATGATTTAATAAATCAAAATATTTATCTCACAGGTAAATGTTGTAATACTAATTAATAGAATCAGTATAGCTAATTCTATATATAATAAGAATTATAGTAGCCCATAAGCATATTAAAACTAATTATATATTCGAACTCACATTTAGTATAATTAGGATAAGTTTATGATTGTATCAATTTTAAATTAGTAGCCATGGATACATTGAAGCTACCTCTGAGTCTATAATTATATATCGATAATTAATTTTAGTTAATTAATAACAATTCTCTTTTAAAATTGGGGGTGGAAGGATTTGAACTCTGATATTTATGTCATAAATGCACTTGCCATTAGATTATGCCTTGACGTGTAATTAATAATACTTCGAATACTATTAGTATTAATAATGTATTCTAATTAAGAGTAAGCATTAATATTATATTCTAATTAAAAATATAAATTAAAATTTATAAAATTGAATAACTTGTTTTTAAAATAAAAATAATAGTTAATGCGAATATTATTATCTGCATATAATTAAACAAATTAACTGAAGTATCAATATCGAGAGTATAAAATAAGTTAATATGTATGTTAATCAAATTAATTATAACATCAGTAATGAGAATATAAAAGAAGTTAATGCGTGCAATGTGTTTTATTTCCGAAAATACCCTCAGTCTATAATTATTAACATATTTATAACCAAGTTGCCACCTTAATTATGGAGTATATTTTAAAGTTCCTTTGAAAAAATCAGATTATGACGTTTTAGCTATTAAGATTTGACCACCTATCATAAAACGAGAAATATGCATATTTGTATATGGACATAATTATGCAAATCGATCCGTTCTCATTATAGAGGAGGCTACAAGGGCAGAATATTATCATTTTAGGCATATAATCTTGAGTGAATTAAACAATCCACATGGCTACTTCTTCTAAATCTTGCAATCTTCTAAATATATCTAACAGAATTTCTTAACCATACCAAACCCATTAATGCATCAGTATCTTTAACTATTAGTTCATTTAATACGCAACTTAGAAAATGAAATAAAGCTTATCGATATTATTATATTAATATTAATACTTACACGTAATAATTCTTCAGTCCCTTTTGGGTAAAGATGAGCATGAATTAAGGCATCATAACTCAAATCAGGTTAAACTTTTTGCATTAACTTAATCGAAAGTATAAATTGGTATTGACCCCATCAAACCAAACACCATTTAATAGGATATGGGTTTGGACTGGGGCCCCACAATATGTTTTTAATATATATTCTAGAAGAAAGATCATGACAGTTCACTACAAGAGTCAAATATTGTGGATATAAAAATGGCAAAAAAGTAGAGCTACACATTCTAGCATATGTTAGAGTGGTACCCTTTTAAATTGATTCATTTTGGTCCACTTTTGGGTTTGATGCCATACTTCTTCAATTACCTAAATATATTCAATCACCTCTTTGCCTTTCTATTCTAGATTAATTTTTGAAGATATTTTTTCAATAATTTTTTATACATTTTAAAGTATGGTTGATATTGCATAATAAAGCATAGTCTAATAATAAAAAATTTTTTTTTTTAGATATTTATATCGTCTTTTACAAAAGAGATATTTTATTACAGTTAAAAATTAAGTACATAGCATTTTTCATACATGAATTTAAAATATTTTCAATTTGCTCTATTTAATGATATTTTAAGCCATGGTTTTACTTCTAATATTTATTTTGGCAATTTAGGATGTACTTTTAAATTTTATTATAGAAAGAAAAATAATAAATAAAAAATAAGAAAACAGGTAAATAGTGATGACAACATAAACATCTAACAGAAGAAGAACAATTAGAATTTGCAGAGAAGACATAGAAGGAAACAATATTTGAAATAGGAAATCAAAAGCTAAAATTTTAGAAATTAAGGAGATAAAAATGAATAACACATAAAAATAGTTGTAACATAAATAAATATGTAAGAAGTATAAAGATTGATGGGTTATTAATGTCAGTACGTGTGGTTATAGCGACCGTGCAATGCAAGGGAGTTTTTAGCCAAAGAAGTCACACATCATCAGATTTGATTTGTGTGTTTTGGATATATCGGTGAAGCCATTAGGAGGTGGATCCATGCTTTATAACTCAATGGGAATCTCTGTTCTGAGACACATCTCTACCAAGATTTTTTCACACTCCCTAAACAATATGGTCCCAAACCTTGAATGCAAGAATCACATCCAAATGATTAGCATCTTAGGATTGAAATTTGGGGTTTCAACGAATTCGGATGGCAATTCTTACCCATTTTCAGAAACGGGCTCTCAACAATAGAAAAAAGAAAAAATGAATCAAATTTTATTTCAAAACATAAAAGGCAATTTAATAAAAAAAGTAAAAACATAAAGAGCAACAGGCGCAACAATCATACCACCTTCCAGCAACCCTCACCATCGCCACTCTCCGCTGCCACTCTTCACCTCCTTGCACTGACCAACGAACGGAAGGTACCGATGGAACAGCCCAGACAGTGGCGAGTCTTTTGGTATCATTAATGTCGACATTAAGTGGTTGAAAGCAAGCTAAAAAAGTGACAAAAATTCAAACGCATCTCTCCAGAAAATCGCGAGTTAGAATTTTTAGAAACCGAATCCTTAAAAAATGATCGGAAACTAGATGAAATTAGAATGGCTTGGAAGTTTCTTGGCTGCTGTCGTCTAGAGATGTTAAATGGGCTAGCCCTTACGATTTCGGGTTGGTCCTAACGGGCTTCGGGTTAAACGGTTCGGTTTAATTTAAACTGGCCGACAATATTATGAACCTAACTCTAACTCTATCGTGCTTCGGTTTAAACGAGCCACTATCGGTTACATGTCAAAACACATAAAATTTTGAATTAAGTATGGTTCTTACGAGCTAATTTTTACTGATAAGACAATAAGTCAAATTTTAAATTGAATAAAACTTGTTTTATAGACTAACTTTTTATTTTTCTTAAATCTGAAAAATAAGTATGGTAATCTACACTAAATTATTTATTACTTAAAATATGCACTAAAAAATCAAAAGAAAGTTTAAACTAAAACATTCATATGTAGTAAAAAATTTACACTAAAGTATAGCTAAAACATTTATAAAAAAAATTGCACTAAAATATTTATAAATTAAAAAACTTATGCGCGCTTAAGAAAATATGCACTTCCATTTGCACTAAATATTCATAAATATGTAGATTGAACGGGCTAATGGGTTAACCCTAACGATTTTCGGGCTAGCCTTAATAGGTTTTAGGCTAAACAGTTCGGACTATTTTCAGTTCAATTTAAACGGGCCAGGAAAAATATGAATCTAATCCCAAGATTTTTTGGTTAATCGGGCCAATCCGTCAGGCAAACAGATTTCGATGGAGAAGACGAACTGCTTTTGTCGCGATTCTTGCAGCCGTTGTTTTCAATTATCCGACTGTTTCCCTTGTGATTTAGACGGGCGAAGGGAATATGAGATTATTCAAGTGCAAATCAAGTGGAGTCCGTGAGTTTTCGAATAAGTTTTGATCGGAAGTTATGAAGGTTACCCTCTCCAGAAATTGCATTGTCTGGAACTCTTGTTGAAAAAAAGTGACTCGAGCTATCTTTGGCTACTATTTTTTGTGTGATTTTTTTACATTATTTACATGCTATCAGCCCTTTTAGCATTTTTTTTTTGGTGCTTGATCTTGTATATATCCCTTGAAATTTATTGCATTTATGTTTTAAAATTCAGTTTTTATTTTTCCTCTCACTTGTTTGTGAAAATTTCTTCTTTTCTTATAAATTTAGTTTTAGTTTATAAAACAAACTCATTCTTATTTTGAATTCTATCAGGTTCTCAAACACTTAATTACGAGCATCAAACTCTGGATATTGTTTAAGAAGCCTAGTACATCATCTTGTTAGGTCAAATGGTTATTGGATAAAAATTCATAATCTTAAAATTTTAAGTGAAATGATTTGAATTTGGTTTAATCACTTGGATGTTTGAAATATACCATGCTAAAAAAATTAATACTAAACATGTAATTAAAATTTAGTATTTATTTAATGTGGGATTAAGAGCACCATAAATTCAATAATTAAAGGCATTTTGGTCAACAAGCTGAAGCACATGAAAACAGGAATGGTCGTCTTGGTTGTTGATGATGACAAAATGTTGTGTTAATTTGCAAGATTCATGTAATCATCAATATTTTGACCTCATTTACTCTCTCTCTCTTACACCAAACTAATACCTTTTATAAGTTTAAACTAAATACTAATTGGCCTCATTCGTTTGATTTTGGCCAATCGAATTATATTTTATTGTTTGTTCTCAAATGCCCTTGAATAATGCCAATTAAGAACTTGCCAAGAGCTTTGAACCTAGCTACACAATTATGCCAAATTCCGGTCTTCCATCAAATTCTAATAATGACACTTCAAAAGCCAATAAAACTTTTCTATTCATAGTTTTTCCTATACTATGTATAATTCAAATAGATAAAAGTATTACTTTAATATTAGAGTTTGTATCTATAATTAGACATAAATTTTGGTTGTATTCATAAAAAATAAATTAAAAATCATTGTTGGATCAGTAAAAATGAACTGAATTGATTCAAAATTTAAATTGGCTGCTAGTTTTATTTAAACAACATTTACAATTGTATTGAGTAATGTGTTAAAATTACCCACAATATTGCATACATAGAAAGAAAGATAGCATCTAGTGGTGTCTTTAACAGAAATGACACAGTGAAGAGAGTAAGGGCCAAATGAAAATGAGAGAGTGGGGGACCGAAAATCATAAATTGCAACATTACTAATGACCAAAATAGTTTTAGATAGTAATAAGGAGACATGCCTCCTCTCCCTCTTTATCTAGCTTTTAACTCCATCTTTATTATATCACATATTTGTAAAGGAAAGGGTCCATGTGGTAATATTTATTTCAAGCATTAAACAGATTTGTCTTTCCACATGTTTTCTTGAATCACTATCAACAGTAATAAGCTTATTTATAAGCTATTTTCATTTAGTGCTGCAAACGAGCCGAGCTGCTCGTAAGTCATTCGGTATTTGCTCGATAAAAAGCTCGGCTCGAGCTTATATCGATAATAAACGAATCGAGCGAGAGCTGAAAATCCAGCCTCATTTAATGAACAAGCCGAGTGTGAGTAAGCCAATGTTCGGCTCAGCTAGAAAAAATGTGTAATGAGTCGAACTGCTCGCAAACCACTTGGTATTCGCTCGATAGAAGCTAGGCTTAAGCTCAAATCGATAATTAACGAGCCCAGCGCGAGCAGGTCAATGTTCGGCTCAACTCGACTATTTTACTGGCCTAATTTCACTTGGATAAATTCTCCAATTTAATAAATATAATTTATCATAATTATTGAAGTAAATTACATAATAGCCCATATTTTTTTATTTGGTTATAATCAAAATTAGATTATTAGATTTTAATATTTGAGTAATTAGACATAAACTCAATTATTAATTTGTTAATTAGATTTAATATTTTATTTTTGTTTTGTAGTGAAGAATAATGTTAGAACAAAATTAAAAAATGTATTATGAACAGTGAAGGCATGTGCTCCATTCATCAACGACAAACAGCTTTCACTTTCCGAACTCATTAATTAAATGTCATATCAAATTCTTAAATTAGCTTCTATGGATATTCTTCTCTACAAAATCATTAATTTCCCACTTTTATATTTATATTGCATGTGCCTCCTCCCAACTACTATAATGTGAACTCTTAACCAACCCTTCTTCTCTTAACCAACTTCCAATCCAATAATCAACTCAACTAATTACTTTTCAAAACTCTCTAATTTAGCTTCTTTTTAAATTGGAATTATTCCATCTCAATTTCAATAAAATTTTATACTAATTATATTTAAAACCTGCTCGATAAAATTGACAGTTTAAATAATGTTTTATTTTGACAGAACGTACAATTTTATTGATTTCGAAGCATGAAGAATAATTTTTTTTTCATAAATTAAATGTTCGAAATTAATTGCATCGGAGTAAAACAAAACCTAAAGCTAAAAGAGACTACATAATTTGATGTTAGTTCATTTTGAAAAATAAAAATAGTTGAAATTTTAATTGTTACATGAGATGCTGCATTTGCAAAAACAGTTTAAAATGGTATGAATAAAAGAAAAAAAAAATATGTGAAAGAAAGAAAATTAAAAAAGAAGGAAGATGCCAAAACAAGAGTAGTAAGCCACGCCGCCGCCAGCGCACCCAAATTCACTGGCGTAGTGGAGATTAGGAGAATGTCATCTTAACTAATTAAATCCTAATTAATTACTTAATCAAATCTGAGAAAATCTTAATTATCTAATGGTTTAAGGGATTTGAGATCTCAAATTCCCAGAAACTGTACTAAAATATTACTCTCACCTCTTATGCGATTGGAAGATTATTGTACCTTTTTGGTTAGTTGAGTGATTAGATTCCCTGTTTTGACACATGCCCTCTCCAGTTTTTCGCAATTTGCCCTTTTTCTCTCTTAATTTTTTTTAATCATTGGATTCTGCTATTAATTAGTATCAAGCCCAAATTGATTCGCAGTCAGAAAACTCCATTTATTATGTTTTTTTTTTTTTAAGTATAATTATAAATTCACACATTCGAATATAAATAAAGATGTTCAAACTCAATTCATTAGGGCTTAAGAGAAAAAGTTTTACCACCTTTACTAGCTTCCAGCTATCATTTACTACCTCCGTTTTTTCAGGTTATTTACGTTTCCATTTTTTAGTGTGTTTTTCATTTCTTGACGTTTCCATTTATGGTAAGTTTTGTAATTGTTTATTATTATTTTTTTATTTGTATTGGTGAAAAAGTAAATTTTTTAGAGAGTTAGTAATTATTTATTATTATTTTTGTTTTGATATTGATGAAAAATTGATTTTATTGGTATTGGTGAAAAACAAATGTAAAGAAATGAAAAACACGGAGGTAGTATTATTGTTAGTGTTTACTAAAATTGTGGTCTACTACAGCTTTTGGATCAGCTTTTAACTTTTTAGTTATATTTTTAATATTTCGTAGAGTAGTTTTTAAGATATCTTTTAACTGTTAATATTCCGTACAGTAGTTTTTAAGATATCTTTTAATTGTTAGCATTTCATAGAGTAGCTTTTGAGATATTTTTAAACAGTTTATATTATATTTTATCAAAAATTAATTAGATTGGTTTTTAGCGTTTAGCTTTTAGATTTTTATAAACAACTAGTACAAACAGTCAAACGCTACTTTAATAATTAAATTATAAACATACCTGATATTACTCATATTTTTTTGTAAAACGTGTCATTCATTTTGTTCCAAAATAAATTTCACTTTTTATATAATAAAGAATATATTTTTTTTTTTCATTTTCATCATTCATATTAGAATTTAAAATATAAAATAATTTATTTTATTTTGTAAATATACCATTATCATGAGGATAAAAAGGTAAATTTATTATTCTTATAATTAAGGTTGAATGAATGTGACATATTTTACAAAATCGAGTAGTGTGCAGGACACTGTGGAAATTTCTACTTATTCTGATAACTGTTCCAAAAATTTTGTCTCGAAAAAATCCAATGTAAATTTCATAGTCCCGTCCCGAATTTTATACTGAAAATATTTTTGGTACGAGACTGAGACTTTAACAAATATTGTCCTGAAATTTTATACCGTCCTGTCCTGTCTTAAAAATGGGAATTCCCAATATATATATATATATATATATAAACAAAACCCTAAATAATTTTAAAACATAAAAATCAACCGTAGCGGATTAAACCGTATAATCATATTCTTCTTACTATATTTAACCTGACTAAACTAATCAATTAATCAAATTCTTATTCTATAACAATTAATAATTTATAATGAATTCATAATCAATTAATTTTTTTTAAAAAAATTATGTTTATTTATTTATAAATATTATTTAATTAATTTGAATTGTATAATTTATTTTACTTTGTAGACTATTAAAATTATATTTTTTTAAAAATATAATTTTAAAAAATCATAATTAATTTTTCTTATCCTGTCATTTTGTTTTATCTTTGGACCTGAATTCCCGTATGATTTTGTCCCGAAAAATGGAAAAGGACAGGATGAGACAACTTAATTATTATGATGAGATAAGACTGTATTTTTTTTTTGTCCCGAAAATTTGGGACGGGACTTGGAATTGGGCAATACTTGCCCCATCCCATGCTTACACCCTAAAACAGAGGGAGTAATTTGGTTAAACAAAAAATTGATGGCTTTTGTAGATATTAAGTTAATACGGAAGCAATAAATTTCTTTTTTTTATATATCTCATATTCAAAGAATTTTTTTGGTTGATTTCCATTTCCCTCTATTTTTTATTATTATAATTTACGACATTATCTTGGTTTTTTTTTTGAATGAGAGATATTATCTAGATTCACTGGTGACATTTTGTCTAAGATAAATAAAATATTTTTATTGATAAAAAGTTTAACTAAGATGAAGATAAAAATATGTAATGAAGCTTGGAATCATTGAAGTTTGGATCAAAATAAGAATAATTTAATTTTTTTCTTTAAAATGATAAATGAATTAATTAAGTAAAGTCAAATTGCATATGAAAAGCCCTCAACTTGAGGGGTTGGGAAATGAAAGGATCTTTTTCCATATGGGGTGTCCAATTATGTCATGTGGCATGTGGGCAATTTTATGAAATTCTTATTAATCCTTCATTAAGAACACCTTAAACAGAAATCTATAATTATATTGAAAACAAACCTGGGTTTGTTGATCAAAACACAAGATAAAAAACAGGGTAAAGTAGGCCCATCATTCACGTGCCAATGAGTGTATTGGAGGGTATATCCTTCATTAACAGGGTATGGCCCTATAATTTCTTAAACAAATTTAATTAAGTCCTTAAGATATGCATAAAGCTGAACCCATATGTTTTGTATTGTTTGTCAAAAAGAGTTTATTTATATATATTCCAAAAGTAATAGGCGCACATAATGGTGTTGTTAAACCAAAACTCCTATTAATAATGGAAGATCTCTCTTCCATCACTTGTCCCAATAACCTTCTAATAAAATCAATATTAATACTTAGACCGGATGCAAATTTTTTCTTCATTTTATAGATAAAAATGCTTCAAACTCGTTAAGGTGATAGTTCACTAATTTCATACATGCTTTCAAAGCAAGTATGAAGTTTAAAATGAACTTTTCATGACCGAAGATTGATTTATTTGTACTATGATTATATTTATTTAATATATGTTGGAATTTTTTTAAAACACAAAATTTGGAATAATTTTTGGAATGGATCAGTAGTGCCCTAGCTAGCCATGTCATGTATTTAATAAACTTTATCTTGCACAAAGATAGGCATAATGTATGTAGTGGGCGAATGATGAAAAAAGGTGGGTAATCTGAGGGTCCATTTAGAGATTGATCATTGCCATGGGCGGCAATTTTTCTTCTTTGTTTTCCCTTTTTGGATTGTTAAACGACTTCAATTATTTTCTTAATAATAAGACTGACTTTTCATATTTTTTAATGGAAAATACAAATTGTTTCCCATACAGGTAGGGAAATTTTCATATCAAAAACTCTATAAATTGTATGGTCAACACAGAAGACTAATCATTAATATGAAATTCTTTTAAAATTAAGAAGAATAAACAAAAAAAAATCAAGCCACATGGAACATGGACTAAGAAAGGAAATGGTTGACGATCGTGACATGGCCTTTACACATGGAATGCTACTGCCACGTCGATCACATGTAGACTCTAGCAAACCAAATTAGCTTCACATACGAAGTGATAAATTCCAAGTCTTATATTATTTTTAATATTTTATTTGCTGACTAGCAAATCCCACACTTCGTACGAGGGACTTTTTGACCTTCTTCTCAATCTTTTTCCGTCCATTACAAGTATACAGGTACTATTTCCATATTTGTTACTACTAATTGTTTACATTTTTTTTTTATTTTTAAATTTTAATATTTTTATTTATAGTAAGTTTTATAATTTTTATTATTACTTCTATTTTTCTTAATTTTTTACACCCTAAAAACACAAATACCAATAAAATCACACTTTTCACCGATACTAATACAGAAATAATAATAAACAATATCAACCCTTTACAAAACTTACTTTTTCATCAATACCAATAAAAAATAATAATAAATAATTATAAAACTTATTATAAATAGAAATGTAAACAACCTAAAAACACAAAAAAAAAAAAGAAATGTAAACTACTCACAAATACGGAGGTAGTATTATTTATTTATTGGTGTTGATGAAAAAATAAATCTTTTAAAGGGTTATTAATTATTTATTACTATTTCTGCATTAGTATCGGTGAAAAGCTGATTTTATTGGTATTGATGAAAAGTGAATATAAAGAAATGAAAAAAACTAAGGTAATATTTTTCATTGTTCAAAGTTCAGCATGGCACACGACTTCAACGGCAAAATTAAGGATATAAAATGGCTCAAAATACAAAATTGAGAAGCATAAATAACCACTCTCAAAATTTAGGATGTCAAACGGTTTTTTTTTTTTTTTGTGCAAAGTTCAAATGTATTTTTATATATTAGGTAAGCATGTCAAAAATATAGAATAAGTTTTAATTATTATATATATATATATTTGTTATTATTATTTTTAATACTACAAACTTCATTAAGTAGAAAAAGGAAAAGGCCAAATTAGGCTGCCACAAAGTGTATAAGACCAAATATTAATCACATTATATTAACTCGTGTGTCTTATTCAAGTTACTTAATGACTTATAATGAATAAATTTATTAAAATTCAAGGGATAAATTAAACAAAAGGTTAAAAAAACTGGACAAATTAGATATATTATATACAAATTCAAAGATAAAAAATGAACTCTTTACTATATTTTAACTGAAAATAGTGGGAAGTGTATCAAAATAGAGTCTCTAATTTTCCCTTGGAGTAGTATAAAAGGTTTAAAATAAATCAATAGTTTATTAACTTAATACTATTATTTTATATGAATATTTACATTACATTACATTACATGAAAATATTATCATTTAATCTCATCGATTCAATCACGAATGGTCATTTGCATTCAATGATTCGATTGATTTGGTCGAAAGTAAAAAATCTTGGACACAATCACATATAATAATTAAACAATAATTAAGTTATGATATTGAAAAAGCCTAGTTTTATGGTTTCCAAGGAGGTTTGATAAGGGTTCTTTACTTCTTTAGGTTGTTTTCCCTTACCTAAAAAAGTAGAACAATATTATTTTAATTTTTACCTCGCCAATTCTTACTTTGCTTCTAAACATGTAACATCGCCTTTTTATGACACCAGTGAAGCTTCGATTACATCAAAACCTTCAGAAAGTCTAAAAGCAAGAAATAAGATTACATCAAAACCTTCAGAAAGTCTAAAAGCAAGATATAAGATCTAAGTAATTAAGTGTCTACCTTATACATTCCTATTGAGCAATAATTTTTAAAATCATGTTTAGTACTCTCATTTATAAGAGTCCATTTGACTTAACTTTTTCGCACCAATTATTGAATCCACCAATTCTTATTTGGACTTTTTTTTAATCTGGTAGCTAATTCACCTTAGTAATGCACATATTTCCATCATGCATACAAAATATATATACTTTCAAAAGCACGTATATAATAAATACGGATATTACTATGATACATATATTAAATATATATATTTCTAAAAACACGAGTATAAAAATACATATATTTTCATCATGCATACGAATTCTCTCTATATATATTTCTTTATTTATTTATTCAAAAGCACATATATTGTAAATACTCATATTTCCAAGATGCATATAGAAAGTACATATATTTTTGAAAGTACGTATAGAAAATACTCATATTTACATTGGTTTTGTATTTTCAAATCATGTTAACGGGTTCTATTTTCTCAATCTTTTCAAATGATCCAACGAAATCTTTAGTATTTTCACTACAACACCAAATCAGTCAACACTGATTTGCATTTTAATTTTAAAAATGAATTATAAATGATTGCTATTTAATGAATTGGGAATTGAGTTGAAGAGTTGGAATTGAAGAAGAAAGTTTATGCAAATTAATTGAGTAATTCAAGAAGAAAGAACAGAATCGCGATAAATTGGTGCAAATCAATCATAGAAATCACGAAAAACTGAGAATAAAAATAGGTTTTCACGAAAAACTGATAGTAAAAACAGGAAATGGGAGAAAAAAATAGGGAAGTGGAGAAAAAGTAGAAAAGGACAATTTTGTCTATAAAAAATAAAAATGACATTTATCTAAAATATGATAAATATTGACATTTATTAAAATTAAGTTTCAAAATCTGACATCCATTACAATTTACCTTAAAAAAAAATTAATAAGAGTGCCAATTTATAAATAGGAAAACACTTTTCCCCAAGTAAAATTTTCATTATTTTACTTTATCTTTTTTTTAGTGAAATAAAATAATATTCTCGTTTATTTAAAAACTATTGTTTTTTCATTTTATTAATAAAAAAAATCTCAAATAAATATAGGGTATTTTTTTTGGAATTGGATGTGTGCAAATTAATCTTTAAAGACACCCAAATTTTTTACACTAGAAAAGATCAAACAAGAATAAAATTCTGCATGTACAAATGTTGTATTCCATGAAATGGATATTACCGATTAAAAAAAAAAAGGCAGTAACCCGACAATGCATTGCAGGGCACAAAAAAATGCAGTGTTTATGTAATTGAATTCGCAGTGAAATTCCAATTTACAGAAGTTGAGTGTTGTCTCCCAAAACACAAGCACTTACAAAATTTGGCAAAACACCACTAATAACCATAGCCCTTTCCAAAACTAAAACCCTACTCTGCTTAATTTCCACACGGAAGCCAGAATGATTTTATTGCCTAACACGTAATTATAAGATGTTAAAAATAAGATTAGTTACTAATAAAATGATTCATTGAATAGGGCAATAAAAGAGTTGACATTTTTGACACATTCGGTTCATTCATCAGGTTCGTAGTTTCCGATGACCCAAAAATGTCAGCAAAAGCAACGGCGTAGAGGTCCCACGTGAGAGAGTTGACAGGGCAGTGCTGACCGTTGGATTAGATTGAGATGCGACGGTGACAGTGTAGGTGACGCTTATTTTTGGGAAGGAACTCATCAGACTGGGATTTATTTATTTACTTTTTGGTTTTACTAACTTTAATACCAAAGCAAATTACTGTTACTGAGTAGGCCTGCCAAGTAGTACACTACTACTTTCTTTCATGTTTTCTACTGTGCCTTCTTTGTCTCAGTCGTCGGACTTCGTTGCCTGCCCAATTCAAGCTTTTTTCTACTAGTATTAATTTTGTGTATTTTGTTAAAGAAAAAAAATGTTTAATTTAGTTCTTCATTTTGTAATGCAAATTTCCCTCTATAAGGCCGTGATTTGGGTCTTATAGTGATATGAAGTCTGTTTTTTTAAGGCACAAAAATAAAAGTTTGACTCTAATTTTGTGGTAAACTATTTGTACATATGAAATTTAAAAAATGTATATGTTCATAATTTTAGCTCGAGAAAGGGGAAAAACAAAATGTAATTTTGTCATCTTCAACTTCAAGACATGCATCAAAAGTATAATTTCCACTCAAAACAACCATCTTGTCATGATGTGTGGGTTTAATTTAGATGGATAATTTTTAGTTTGACAAAAAAAAAACTGAAAATAACATTTGCACCATTTTGTTCTTAATCGCCGGAACTTCAAAACGCATTTTCACTGGCTTGTATTAGTTCGTTGAGAAATTTGAGACCACTGATGATAGTTCTCCCAAGTGGATATGAGACTTTCGGCATCCTTAAGTTTTCCGATTGTCGGTCAAAATGAGAGAAAGAATTACATTGTTGAAGCGGGTCAAAATGACTCAAAATTTTTTGATGTAATTTTAGGCCGCTTCGGTGAATGGTAGTTTATGCGTCATTGGCATTGCAAATCCAAAGCAATTGAATGTGAATTGATTGAATGACAATATTAACAGCAGAGTAATAAAAGACCATGGCCAAAATAGGAAGTGCAGAGGTCACAGTGATACCTAATTATGAGTTAAACTACAAGGTTGTAAATTGGATTATAATTCTAATAAAGGAAGCCCAGGCATATGGGTGCATTTTGAATATGTTGGTGGAAAGATTAGGTGCAATTGATTTTCCAAATTACTTTGGATAAGGGTACAAATATTTGTCATTTTTCACATGGACGTTCGCCGGACAAAACAGGTGAAGTTATGGGCTTGGGTGACAAGTGGAAGAAAATGGAAGAAGAGAAGCAACTTGGTTATCAATTCAAAATTAGGGATCATGCTGTTGTATCATTGTATGGGCTATAACATAATAGGGATGATTGATGAAATTTATCCCATTTTAATATTTAACGAAAGTTAAGATTATTTTTATATTATAAATTAAAGTTTAGCAACTCATATATATAAGACTAATATTTTATGCGCCTCAAAATAAAATTTACTCGAATGAGTGGAAACTATTTTGACAAAATAAATTTTAAATTACTAAATTTCATTACTAAGTCAAGTTGAAGGACATTAGTAGGTATTAAAAAGTTGAAGGATCAAATTGAACAATCTTTCTTTCTAAAATAATGAAGCAATCTCCCATTCTTTTTCTAGGCTGAAAAACACAGAAATTGATTTTGCATTTCCAATTTAGGATCAATTTAATTTCATGGCCTATTTGATATGGAGCCTGAATTTGTTAACCCGGACCCGCAACAAACAGTAGTATCGATTTTGGCATGAAGAGGAGACACAAGGACGAAGGATGTGGCCTCTATACACTACTCTCAAAACCACTGACAACTCTGTTCACAGACTAGTCATGTGGGTGTCTGAGCCACTCGCTCTATCTGACTTCTACTACACTCCATTTAATGGTTTTTTCCTTCTTTATGCTGATATACGGTGAACCTGACATTCTTACCCTTTTTACCACTTCTATTTTTTTTTTTAACCTCTGTAACGTGTCCCAATCCTAGGTTCCTCCTAATTTTTTTTACAGCTATGTAAGAAGGAGAACTAAGAATTTTTTTTCACATGTACAATAACAAACTGTATTACAAACTGCTGCCCCTCTTGTGGTCCCGCTTTTTTTTTTCTCAATATTATGGTCCCCACTTTACAAGGTGTAATAACTGTTTCAGATTCCTTCACTCATTAATTCTATCATGACAAAATCATGATCAACGGTTGATTTTGGCTGATTGCAATTTTCAAATATGTTTCTCAGGTGCACCGGATTATTTAAACTTTCCCACTATTCTACACCATGCATGCAAACAAGCCCAACACACTCTAGTTCTGATTTTAACCGTAGCAATGAGAGTGAATGCCACGCATTTTATAGCCATGGAAAATCACGTGACTTGAGTTTAAATCGCGTGGGGGTAATAGGCGCGTGAAACGAGACTCATAAAAGAGCATGGGACTATGACCAGTTTACAGGTCGGTGGCCATAACGTGGTCTACAGTGTGGCTTCTTCAAACGTTGACCGGCTACGTGAAAAAATAAAACCAACACGTGCCGGTAACAGGTGTGAAAATTTCTCATTTACCGTCTCCAAGTAATATATATTCAAAGCGAAAGTGTATAAACACAGAGAAAGAGAAGCAGTAGATCTCAAGCCTTTAAGTTGGCAGATATCTTTTCGGGCCTATCGATGGAGAGAGAAATATAAATAAAGCCATATTATATAGTAGAATAGAATAGAAAAAGGAAACAGAAAGGAAAGATTTGAAAAAAAAAAAGTGGAAATGAGAGCAGAAGAAGAGAAATAGAAAGAGAGTGTTTGGTTTCTTTTCTCTCTTAAAATCCAGCTTCTTTGTCTCTTAGCTTTTCTTTTTCTTTTTCGTTTGATCCCATGCTCTTATTGCTGAATCTGATCCTGCGCTTTTGTCTTCTGTGGGAACCTCAGACTCAGATCGATCAAAAAAAAACTTCTTTTTCTTTATCTTCTTCTTCATCCCTACAAAAGATAAACAAAAGTGAAGTTATAAAAGATTCAGCAGGAGTAAAAAGAGAAAAAGAAAAGCAGACTAGTCACTAATTGTTTGTTGATAAAAATGGGTACAGGTTGGAGAAGAGCCTTTTGCACTACTATTCCTAGAGACACATCAGATAACACCGCAATTTCTGATAAGCAACAAACCAGTCCAAGTCCAAGTCCAAGCCCAAGAAGCTGTGGAAAGCTAGGCTTCCTTTCCGGTGGAAGTAACCCCACCACACCTCGCCTACATTCACAAAACGTCTCTAGCCCAAGCTTGCGCTGCCGAACCATTAATAATACTGTTGAACCATCTTCCACTGCTGAAAACACTCCTAAAGCACCAAAGAGTTCAAACCCGTCTTCTCCTCGATCTCCTCTGAAGCTTTCTCTTTTCAAGAATAGCTTCAAGTTTAGGGTAAGCTTACTCGTACAGATTACGTAAAAAGTTTGTGTGAGATCTAATGGTAATGATGAAAAAATTTGACTTTGTTTTGCTTTTTGTTTTGCAGAGTAGCTGTGGAATATGTTTGAATAGCGTGAAGACAGGTCAAGGCACAGCAATATACACAGCAGAATGTGCACACGCTTTTCATTTCCCCTGCTTAGCCGCCCATGTTCGTAAGCATGGCAGTCTCGTGTGCCCCGTCTGTAACGCTACCTGGAAAGATGTTCCTTTACTTGCTATCCATAAAAATCTACATCCTCAATCTCGCCTTCAAAACGACGCCGGTGAGAACGCTAATGCTGCCGCCATTAGTCATATTGCTACTTCCATTAACAAACTTAAAATTGAAGACAAAAAGGTGGTTGTTGAATCACCTAGAGCAGTAAAAAACACCACACCAAAATATGAATACCAACAGCCACGGACTCAGTCTCTAAAAACTTCTGACTCGAGATCCTATGATGATGATGAGCCATTGCTGTCCCCAACCGCCGGCGGGAGATTTATTCCCATTCCTGAAGCCGATGAGAATGTCGAAGAGGAAGAAGAAGATGATGTTGAGGAATTCCAAGGATTCTTTGTTAATCCAACTCCCTCAATAAAATCCGATGATGTTCCAGTCAATGGCACCAGAGATTCTCGAAATGTTCAAGTCAGACTTTTGCCTGAAGCTGCTGTTGTTTCTGGTGGCCGTGGCTATGAAACTTATGCGGTGGCGTTGAGAGTGAAAGCGCCACCACCGCCGCAACAGGGAAGAGGTAACAATACTGCGCCGCTTTTGGACCCTTCTCACAGAGCGCCAATTGATTTGGTGACAGTGCTTGATGTGAGTGGAAGCATGACCGGCGCCAAGTTACATATGCTAAAACGAGCCATGCGTCTGGTGATTTCTTCTCTCGGCTCGGCTGATCGGCTTTCAATTGTAGCATTCTCTTCGTGTCCTAAGAGGCTTTTGCCTTTGAGGAGAATGACGGCTCACGGGCAGCGAGCAGCGCGCCGTATCATTGATCGGCTCGTGTGTGGTCAGGGGACCAGCGTAGGAGACGCGTTAAGAACAGCAACAAAGGTGCTTGAAGACAGGAGAGAAAGAAATCCTGTTGCGAGCATCATGTTATTATCTGACGGTCAGGATGAAAGGTCCCATGGGAATACTGCCAATCAACGGTATACTTCAGGCAATGGATCCTCAACCCGATTTGCTCATATTGAGATCCCAGTTCATGCTTTTGGGTTTGGCCAAAGCGGCGGCTATAGCCAAGAGCCAGCCGAGGACGCATTTGCTAAGTGCGTTGGTGGGCTTCTTAGCGTGGTTGTACAAGACTTAAGAATTCAGCTCGGCTTCGCATCCGGGTCAGCGCCGGCGGAGATATTAGCCGTGTATTCATGCCATGCTAGGCCTACTTTGCTCAGCTCCAGCTCGATTCGGCTTGGCGACTTGTATGCAGAGGAAGAAAGAGAACTACTGGTAGAGCTAAGGGTCCCATCTTCAGCTGTAGGGTCCCACCACGTGATATCTGTTCGATGCCTTTACAAGGACCCCTCAACGCAAGAGGTCGTATACGGCCGCGACCAGGCCCTACTAGTGCCACGTCCCCACGCTGTAAGATCATCGGCTCCGAAAATCGAAAGGTTGAGGAACCATTTCATCACGACTCGAGCCATAGCCGAAGCCCGAAGACTATTAGAGAACAATGACTTCACAAGCGCTGACCACTTGCTGGCGTCATCGCGGGCATTGATTTTACAGTCAAGCTCCGCATCGGCCGACGAGTATGTGAGAGGAATTGAGGCGGAGCTGGCGGAATTACACTGGAGAAAACATCATCAGCTAGAACAGCAGCAGCAACAGATGATGAACCTACGGCGGAGAGGGAGCGAGAGGGAGACGAACACGAAGATGATAGTGACAGACGAAAACGGAGAGCCACTTACGCCGACGTCGGCTTGGAGAGCGGCGGAGAAGCTGGCTAAGGTGGCAATGATGAAGAAGTCATTGAATAAAGTCAGCGATTTACACGGCTTCGAAAACGCTAGATTTTAATTTTTCTTTTTTTTTTTAATGTCTTCGCCCTTTTCAAAAGGTACATTGGAAATGTGGATTATAATTAGGAAAAATAGAAAGTAGAAAAAAATAAAGACAAGCAGAAGCCGTTAGCAGGAAAAAGGATTAATTAGAAAGATAAATAAGCTTGTCTTTATGAAATTGAAATCCACTAAAATGTACTGTTGTAGGAAGGAATTGTGATGAATACCAAAAGGTGTAAATGTTAGGGAAAATGGATATTAATTCTCCAAACATTTTGTATTTATTTTTAATATCCTTTTGTGGTTTTAATAACAGTAGAAAAGAAAAAAAAAGGAGAGGTGGGAACATTTTTATATAATATATATAGGACAGAATGATAGAGGTAGCTGTAACTTGAAATGATGATTGAATCATTTTGTTGTATTTGTGTCATTATTATACTGCTCACTTTTATGATGCCCTCTTCTAATACTATAAGAATAACACTGTAATTCTTAAAAAACAATTATTGGGCCACTACCCCATCTCCATAGCAAACCAAGAATTATATACTTATTTCTGTTTTGATGCATTAACAAAATTTTATGGACAATTTGTACTATCATGCAAAATGTTTCTGTATTTGATAGTCTGGTCCAAATCTGAGAGTGGCCCATTCTAATCCTTCAAACCAATTTAAACCCTTCAACAAGTGGCACACTGCATCATCAGATCGAACCAGCTTAAATTTTGAATTTAGAAGCCAGCCAGCCAGCTAACAAAAGAAATTCCAAGTGGGCCAAATTGGAAAAAACAAAAGATAAAAAGGGAGTTAAAAAATGCAACTATGGTAAAGTAATTCCTACTACTACTATAGACTCAAAAATCGCTACACACCAAGCTCTAAGATTGCGAATTATGTATGTAATCTGGAATTCATGATTCCTGAAGGTGAGGATATTATTTATAAGTGGACATTAGATTCAAATCTGAATGGTGTCAAATCCCTTCTCCTTACGGTTCAAAGATAATGCTTAAAAGCTACAAATAACACTCATTGCTAATTATTTGGATGCCAACTAATTTTATTAGCCTATCTGGTTCCCAAAAAGGCATATGTTATTTTTTTCATCTACCAATCAATTTTAAAATAAAAGTCATGTTCAGAATAATTAGGCTCACAACTTAACTCAATTCTACATCATTTTATGATGTTTTTACTATGCAGCCGGCTCCAAAATTGCAAAATTCAAACAGGGGGGAAAAAACCTATGCAGAAAAGATGCAAATGTGTCCCCACAGAGCTGGATTTTCAGTAAAAAGGATCATATAATTGAAGTAGGATCAGAAATCCTAAGATTGAAGATTATTTATGGACCCAAAATTGCCGATAATGTCAGGATGGCAATTAGAGATTATAAAACAGTGAAAAAAGTATACCCTATTGGATTGTTTGGATTCTTTAGCTGGTTTGTCCTAATGGATATATATATATATGCAGTGACAGATCAATTCACGGTTGAGAAAAAAAATTAAATTCTGGCTTTAATTGTTTAATTGTATGCTGACAACTAAGCATTTTTGTCCATCTACTGCTTCCTGCAGATGCTTTCAATTCCACCATTGCATTATTGATACACAAAATGTTAGAGAGCTATAAATAATCTTGTCTTTTTGTGAACTTTTCACTGTTGCAGTAAAATCTCAAACTTTCATACTACAGTATCAAATCATATCAATGGGAAAGGCTGCTATAAACGGCTCTACCAAACCGAAATTTGACTTTGTTGAGTCAAACTTGAAAAATTTTAACGAGCTTGATTCGATTTGGCTCGTTTAGAAATAGACAAGTTTGAGCTCAACTCAATCTTGACTCAATAAACTCAATTGTAAACATTTACATGAAAAATCAGGCGCACCAACGGTTTGATAGGACAAAATGTTGGAGTTTTATATTCTCAGCTCTCAAATATTTGTCATGAGTAATTAATGAAGAACAAATTGTAGAATCAAAAGTGGCTTTCGTATATGGTCAGACCAACGAACCGCGGGAAGCTCGTAAGAGAGTGAACTTTCACTAAATTGTGGACAGAAAATCTCAAACTGTTATAATGCATTCCAAAATTCAAAAACTTTTGACCTCTAATAGTATCTAGATGAACACATAAGATAAAAACTCAAACTATTTTAGATCCTTCGCGGTGTTGTGAAGATAAAAAGAAAAACTAAGTACTAGCTCCTATATTTAATGTTTGTGTGTGGTTTTACAAACTGAAATTATAGCTAATAGCACTTTTTATCATTTATTATCATTTACTTTTAGTAAATAGTATTTTTATACTTTTGTTAGTTTTATAATATTTTTTATTATTCTTTTCTAAATATACTCTTAGTTAAATTATTATTATTATTTTTTTAAAACCAGCTCATATATAAATTTCCTTAAGTGCCTCTTACCTCAACACCACTGTACGTCGCCGGCTGTTGCCACCGTCGATCGTCGGCCTTCCAACTGCCGCCATTGCCAGCCGCCAAAAAATAAATTTATTTTTTTTCATTTCCTTCTATTGCTTGGCACTATTAACCGGTAAATAAATTTATTTACTTTTATTTTTTTCATTGCCAGCCATTATTTACGGGTAAATAAATTTATTTTCTCCTATTTTCTTAACAAACTTATGTAAATAAATTTATTTTCTTTTTTTTTTAACAAATTTATGTAAATAAATTTATTTTCTTACATATTCTCATGAAATTGGGACCCATTTGTTAAAGTATACAAATTTCAGATGTATGTTTGCAATTTTTAAAAATATGAAGGACTGAATGGAAAATTTTACATTAATCTTCTTCTTCCTCACACGCCGCCACCCCTTCTCATCAGAAACCTTTCAAGGATTTATTATCAAATGCCCAACCGGCCAACGATAGAAACCTAATACTCAAACCGACCTGCGAATGGAGGAACCAAGCGAAGGTGGCTTTGGCTGGGCTTCGCATTTGGTTGAAAACCTTCTTAAAGATCGACTGAAAAACGAAGAAACCGACGGCTCTATTTTGAAACTGAAAAATTTAAGGAAATAGTTTGGTTTTCTCTCTTTTAGCCACTGAAGAACAATAAAGATCGATGCCAATACACATATCAAAGTGAAGTACTCGTCAAGAGGAGTTCCAATATACCTTTACTTTCATTAAACTATGGCTGGAAAGGGACGAAATCGCCATCGAAAAGCTTTAATGCTCGAGGTTCCCAACATGATTTATGGTTGTAATCATTACCGATCAAACTTCCTCTTGGCACCAATGAAGTCGCCGTCGATTGGGCTTCCATTTGGTGGTCATGGCTCGCTGATCAAACGCCTATAGCAGTGGCGATGCTTATCTCTGGTAACTATGCGACTTCTCCTTTTTTATCCTATTTTTGAACTTTCCTTTTCTTTTATTTATTTATTTATTTTAATAATAATTCTATGTAAGGGTGATTTTGGAATTATATAAATTATTTGTGCTATATGTTATACCATTTTATTTTTGTACTATTTTCTATGAATGAAACATACAATTTTGCAATTCTCTAAGTTTGCCTTTTCACATAATCCCCAAAAATTGGGATCCAATTTTAATGTTTTATGACAAAAATAGCCTATTCTCCAAAGTTACTTCAAATATAAATCTACTCTAAACTAAAAGCAAATGTAATATACTCTCCATAATAAAAATAAACGAAAATTAATTATAAAAATACATTTAAATTAAAAAATTAATTTATCATAATATTTATTTATTTTTTAATTTTTAAGGATAATTTTTTATATATTTATATTATAATGATTATTTAAATAATGTTTAGATTTTTATTTTTTTAATAAAATAATTAAAAAATCCAATAAAAACATATTTAAAAGAATAAAAATTTGTATTACAAATACTCACTTAAAAAATAAAAAATTTAACAAATCAACAAAATAAAAGAAGTTCATCAAAATAACAAAAATTAATCTTATATAGAAACTATTCAATAGTTGTAAAAAAAAAAAAGTTCATCATCAACTTACAATTACATTTATAAAAAATATTGTTCGATAATGCTAAGGTTGCAAGTCTACACATAATCTGAAAAAAAAAGAAAAATTCAAACAATGTTTAAAACATATGTAAAAATTGTTCAATAATGGTACAAAAATATAATCAAGACAAGTACAAAATACATTCAAATTAGGTAAAAAAAAAAAAGATAAATGAGGTACAAACTTTGTTCTAAACAAATGTGAACAATGCATTCAATTGTTGAACAATATTCATTCAATTTCTGAACAATATAAATTCAATTTCTATACAATATACATTCAAATATTATACACATATTCATCAATTATGTTCAAAATAGATTTACTGCCACCTAAGATTGTCTTTTTATTAAACAAGAAGCCAAAATAGGTTAAAAAAAATCAAAACAAATACAAAATATATACAAAAGTACAAATATATTGATCAAATATTGATTGACTATTGTACACTTATTGATCAATTATTATACACATATTGATCATGTATGTTCAAAATAGATTCACTCCCACCTAAGGGTGAGCATTTGGACAAATCAATTAATTTGAGAAAATTTTTTGATTGAATTACAAAACAAGATTTTTTTTTCTACACTTACCCGAATTACACGAACCTAACATTTACCCGATTAACCGAATAGGAGTTTGGTTTTTCGAATTACTCAAATTACTTGATTTGTATATGCCTTGGTCGAATTTCAAAGCCCTAAGTTCAGCCAATTCGGCCGAATTAACCCAATTTGGCCGAATTAAATTAAACCTATAAAAATTCATTTTAAAACAAAAATTAATGTGCTTCTCAAATAAAAAAAATGTAAAATAGATCTAGTTCTTAGTATTCTCATAATCATACATAATATTCAAAGAGAAATTCTTAGGTAGACCTGGTCTACCACGTCATCCATGCACCAACTCAATTGCATGATGACACATAAGCATGTGATTAACTAAGATAACTATTAGAAAAAGAAAATAAAAGAAATATAACTTAGAATAACTATCAAGAAAAGAAAATAAAAAAAATATATAACTAATCACCTGCTGATGTGTCATCATGTAATTGGGTTAGTGCATGGATGACGTGGTAGACCAGGTATACCTAAGAATTTCTCATATTCAAATGCTAAAAATTGAACTCCATAAAAAATGTAACTGCATCAACTTCAAAAAAAATGCTTACATTAGCTTGAAAATCCATGTACGAACACCCCTAATATTTATCACAAAAAAAAAAATGCAAGAAAAACCCTTGAGCCTGGGTTTTTTTGCTGATAAAATTAATCTTCAACTCATTTAGATGATTTTTGGCTGCTTTTTGGACCCATCAGCTTGGCTTGGACCATCTCCACTATACTTAGATGATTTTTTACGTTTTATGGAAGAGCATGTACTTTTGTCAACATCATCACTTTCATCTTCTGATTCTGTTTCACTATTGTCAGAACCCAAAGGAATCAATGCTTGACCACTAATTATTGAAGATTCAGTGGTGGCTATTGCTTGAGGGGTATGAAGATCAACAACACCCAGCATTAATTCTTGTAATTGAGATATATTGAAGATCTAAACTGTGAATACTAGAAAAGAAAAACTGCAGCCTATAGACTAAGGAGGAAAGGTTCAAATTACCATTTCAATGACTTCGGATTTAGATCCATCAAGAGCTTTAATATCATGACTCTGAGAATTGTTCTATAAAGTTTAAAGAAAAGTGCTAATAAATTATAAGATTTTGTTTAGTTGATCAAAGAAAAACATCCCCAAGTGTAAGTAAATACCTTTGCATCTTGTTGTACCAGTTTATTAGCTTCAGATATGACACCTAGGAAGTCTTTCACTTTCCCCATAACTGCACCAAAAGGAACAACATTAGTAACAGTATCTATATAACATACCCTTCATGTTTCCATATGTTAGGAAAGCAATTGGACTGTGGCTGGATAATTAGGAAATGACAGCCTCTTCTAGACATTTTTATGCATAATTTGCACCCTGTTGCATTTGGCACTCTCAAAGTCAAGTGGAAAACCAATATGGCATAAAAATGCCATTTCAACTAATGCTACCACAACATATATCTTAACATAATTTAGATTTTTTTACTATCACAAAAGTTCATAAAAACATTGCACATCCTTAAAATCAATGACAGGAAGGGAAAAGGCAAGGGAAAATCTAATGGGAGTAAAGGTATCAAACAGGTCGGGTCGGATCGAATTCATGTTCGTGTTGAGCAGGTTCAGGTTGAAAACCCTTCAACCCTAATCTGACTTGTTTAAATTTCAAGTCGTGTTCGTGTTGACCCATTTAAATAAACAGGTCGAAAATCTCAACCCTAACCCGCTATTTTCAGGTCGAATTCGTGTCATGCTAGCAGGTCCGATCAGCTTTTAACACTTCTAGCTAGTTAAAAATCTCTTTCTTTCTCTTTCTCTTCTTTATTCTTTCTCTTTCCTTTCTTTTTATCCGTTTTGTTTTTTTCTTTTAATAATAATAAATATAATAACAATAATAATAATAGTAATTTACTTTCTTTAATAATAATAATAATAATTATTATTATTATTATTATGAACAGTAAATAGGTTAGACATGTCATTTTTCGGTTGAGTTTTTTAACCTGAACCTAACCCATTTAATTTTAGATCTAGTTTGTGTTGACCCATTTAATTAAACAGGTAGAAAATCTCAACCCTAACCCACTGTTAGCAGGTCGGAGTCAGCTTTTGCCACCCATAAATGAGAGTTAATCATACTGGCTTTGGCAATAAGTTTGCTAAAAAAAAAAAAAGAAATCATCAAACATTAACAAAATCAACAAAAACACCAAGTTACTGATTAGTTAAAAATCAAAATTGAAATAACACCTAGCTACCTTGGCTTTGTGCAATTAGGTTAGTCATGGGCTTTCCAATAGGTGGAGGTTTCTTGGCATCAAAAGCTGAATCCTTTTTACAAAAAAAAAAAAAATGTGGATTTTACAAAAATATCAGAACAGCGAGGAAGTTTATACACATAAATTACTCAAAACAAAGACAACAGTAGTAATGGAAAGATTGAAAGTATTACCTAGAGGAGATGTATTGGTGAGATTCTTGTGCTCCAAATGCAAAAAGTCATTGCTTGAATTGCCCATCACTTCTGCAACAAACAAATCCATTAGAAAATTCTCCATAATCTCGAGAAATAATCTAAAATGATTCAGAATTTTTGAAAGAACAACCCTCCAACTTATGATTCTAAATTTACACCAAGCAGGAATTGCAACCAGTTTTTAGTGCAACGATAGTTGCAAAGGTGAGAACAAACGAAAAGTAGCCAGCGGCGGAAGGTGAGAGCTGAGAATCAAAATGGTGGCTAAATTTTCCAAAGTTTTGTGATTTAGGTGATGGAGTTACTGGTTAGGCCTACGGTTAAATGATGAACGAAAAGGGAAGAAGAAAATAGTAGAAAGGTGGGAGGTGATGGAGTTTCGGTCTGGTGAAGCAATTGAGATGCAAGCGGCGAGTGGCGTGAGACGAGAGAGAGAGAGAGTAGGTTAGGGATTAGGTTACACGAACAAAGAGAGAGACAACTTCCGCTGCAGTTTTGTAATGGGTGTGAGGCGATTAAAATGATGTCGTGTTAGGTTCAAGTAAAATAACATCGTTTTCTTATTCGGTTTAATCGGTTAATTCGGGCGAACAGTTTGTCACCCAATTATTTTCGATTTGGCCGAATAGTTTACCCCAAATTACTTGTTTTGGCCAACCCAATTGCTCACTTCTCCCACCTAAAATTGTCTTTTCATTAAACAAGTAAGAAAAAAAAATTCAAAACAAATACAAAATGTATACAAAAGTACAAACATATTAATCAGATATTGATCAACTATTGTACACTTATAGATCAAATATTGATCAACTATTGTACACTTATTACTATTACAAAATATTGACACCGTCCAACCAAAAATAATATAGGCAAAGCAACTAGAAAGCTCACTACCACTGCCATTCTGCTTGTTTTAAAAACAATTCTAAAACACTATACTTGCAAAGAACCAAGACCAGACCTTAAACTGCATAATTATAGAATTCAGGAGTCCTCCTATCTATTATCCTCCTCTAGACCCCTAATTCCCTATTCCTCTCCCTTACCCAATCACAACTTTTTATTGCAAAAGTAAATAGTAGTGGATACTTTCAAACAAAAAAATATAGTAATATAAAATGAACTGGTCTATTGCAAAAGGACAATTCAAATTAACCAACCTCTTAGCCATATCCACTGCTTGTATATAATTAATACATTTAGCATGGCTTCATGCATGCAATATTTCCATTTGTTGCACCTAATTTTTTTGGACACTAACTTAATGAAGATCCTTAATTATGCCATTTCATTGTCCAAAATTATAATTTTTTAAATTTCCCATCAAGCAATTTAGTATCTAGTATTTTGGTGGTGGGTATTATCAAATCTTGAATTATATTATTCAAAAGGCAAATAACTCTCTAAGCCAAAAAGAAGAGAATCTCATCAAAGCATACCCCAGTGTGAGATGGATTTCAATAAAACTAAACTAATATATAAACTAATTTTTTTAAGGTTCCTACAATTCTTAGAGATTGGTTGTTCTATAACACTTGTAGTTTAGCTTAGACAAGGTTCCGTAACCATTGTTTAGAGCTTTGGCTCTCTTTTTTTATCTTTTAAGAAAAATAAATAGTGCAAATGAGATGATCAAGGTGATAATGGTTATGCTACAACAAAATTATTGTAAAACAAGAGCTATTACAACAACCTACAGGCCATATATAGTCTCCTTCAACCACAAGCAAAAATAATCAAAAGTTGTTCATGACAATCGATATAGATATCAGCAGAAATCACAAAATCACACTCAACACACAATAATGGATTTAGCATTAACTGACCTTGATCAGTTGATAAATGGATAAGCAGAGTTTCTTTTTCTGCAAAGTTGGATAACCAATTTACAAATGAAGAAGGTACATTAATGGACATAGCAGCATCCGGATCCATTTCACAGGCGCGAGGTACGGATATTGCAGCACAATTTACGACCACATCAGGCTGCCATTTATAAACAATTGACAGGAAACAAACAAATATACATAAACTTCGCTGCTAGTTACTTCACATTCTGAATTCCAAGGGAAAAAATCAAATTCAAAGAAATTTTGACAGGATTTGATAGGTGAACGTGCGAACCTGGCCGAATTAAAATTAAATTGTTTGGGATCTGTCTCCAATTTTCTAATCGACACGAAATGCGCTAAAATGAGGAATCGAAATCGAATCAAGCAAGAGTTGAGTCAGGATTGGAGCTTTTCACAAATCGAAATTGAAATCAAATCCGTCATCTTCTATCATCGTCTGTAAGTCGATTGAAGCAATAAACAAGCAGATTCGTCGAAAATCAACAAGAACAGTCGATTCAAACTCATAAAACAGAGTAAAATCGTAAAAAAGTAGAGAAGAAAATCTGAAAAAACAGAGAGAAAAAACCCCAAAGCTCAAATTCACGTAAAGGCACAACCAACACCCTATTATTGTCATTGAAAACATAATCGAGCTATTATTGTCATTAAAACTAAACAGCGGGTTAGTTTTCTCTAGTGAACTTAAAAAGGGGCTATTTTTATGGTTTTCCCAAATTTGAGCTGAATGCAAGGAGAGCCTATGGTAGGATTGGGCTTTACAGTAAGCCGAAGACAGGATTTGACATGGGCTGGATCAACATATCTCAACCCTTGGTGTACAAATGAGCAGTGCATTAGGCCCATTGTCTTGTAACGAACACAAACCAACTGCAGGTACTGCACCAAAACTCACCAAGATCCAACACAAATTTCCAAGATACAGAAATAGTCGCAAGAGAAACACAACTCTATATTGAAATTACAAAGTAAATTAGTTACAACTTACAATCACAATGAAACAATACCCAAGATACACCCCAGAAACTCAACATCAAATCGACAGGATCAAACTCATTGCATGATTTCCTATGGTACTTATAGAGACAAATGACTGGTATGGGAGAAACAAGATTCGAAGCAAATGCTAGTAAGGAAGAATGTCTTACATAAGATTAATGAATTTGAGGGTATCTTGTAGGAATCTTACAGGAGAGTTTACAATGGACTGAACAGATTGTGTTCCACTTATTGAATTTGGACATTGTATTTGTATGGTGGAAGTTATTGCTGGCCGGTCTTGGCTCTAAGCTTTTGTTCCAAAACAGCTATTTCTGTCTCGAGGCTGAACATCCTGTTAAGTGCATGCATATTCTCCAAGGTCTCGCTTAGAGTTCGGCTGTCACTGCCATCGCATCTCAAGTGCTGCATTGGACCGTGAAGTAGTTTGTTCACTATTCCACGGCTAAGATCATCTACGGCTCTCCTTGTTTTCTTAGGGACATCCTCGCCCATTTTTGAAAGGCACTTTTCTAGCTCTGCAACTCTGACTCTCTCTGCATAAGCTCTCAATTTCTTGATTGTTGGAACAGTCTCCAATGAATCCCTCCAAGCTTCAAATTGTTTTGATTCCTCAGTAATTATCGCTTGAGCTTCCATTGCTTTCCGGAGGCGATCCTCTTTATTAGCAGCAACAACCTCCTTAAGATCATCAACATTGTAAACTCGCGAGTTTTCAACATTATTGACACACGATCCCACATTCCTTGGAACGGATATGTCAACAAATAACCTTGAACCTCCAAACTCTGCACCAACTGAGGGAAGACCCTTAACATGTTCTTCCAAAAATAAAGGGTTTTCTGATGCTGTGCTGGTGAAAATAACATCAGCTTCAGCAGCACAGTTTAGCATTTCATCAAGGGGTTTGTATATGATCTCCACATCCTTCAGCTCATCACGTATAGCTGCAACTCTTTCCTCACTTCTGTTGACGATCACCATTTTTGTGCAACCCTTTGCTACCAAGTGCTTGATTACAAGCTTCCCCATCTTGCCTGCTCCAATCACCAACATTCTGGCAGTGGCATGTGAAGATTCAGGAAGCTTCATCAAAGCCAGTTCAACTGCAGCAGAGCTTACAGAAACAGCTCCAGCAGCAATGTTTGTCTCAGTCCTAACCCGCTTCCCAACAGATATTGCATGTTTAAAAAGCCCACTGATGTTTCTCCCAAAACCAACAACTCCTTGGCCTACTTTGACAACTTGTTTAACCTGAGCAAGAATTTGACCTTCTCCCAATACAAGGGAGTCGAGGCCTGCAGATACTTCAAAGATATGCTGTGTAGCATCATTGTTGTACAATAAAAAACGGTGCTCACAAATTTCTGAAGCAGGGATGCCACTTGTCTGTGATGGAAAAAAAGATGTTAATTCATTAGACTCTGCTTCAGAAAGCCTAAGAAGATCACATTTTATATAAATATAGCAGGAAAAAATCAATTTATCCTCCTAAAAAGCAATTAGGAGTTTTCATATAATTTTAACAGGTCAAAGATGATCTTAAAAAATCATCCATCAATTGTTATCTAGGATTTCCATTCCATTGATGAAGCAGAAAGAACTGTAGAAGCTTCCTTAGTATAATGAAGGAAGTGATAACCTTTGACATCCATTCAGTGACTTCTTTGACCCCTCGATGCTGAGATAAGGCCACCACATATATTTCCATTCTATTACAGGTGCTAAGAACCGCAGCCTCTTCTATATGATTTAAGCTACATAGCTCCCCGATAGCTCGAGGCCATTCAGCTTCCGGAATGGCAAGTTTTTCACGCATTTCGACTGGTGCAGTATGAATACTAAGCCCAATGACAACAATGCTAGCCCTTTCCTTTGTATATCCTAATGAAGATCAATAATATTATCAGCAATACTAACAACAAAGCTTCAAAATCAAAATATGCATTACAAGGAGAATTTTCATAAAAACTACCTTGAATTCCAGATGCCAGTTTATGTAAAGTGAAAAAAATGAATGCAAAAATCTGATTTTTGAGAACGTTAAAGCACACAATATGTAGCAGTACTTCTTTAAGGGAGGTTTATTTTAACATTTTTCAGCTTTCAATTCAAGTTCTTTCACTTCAACTATTCTAAGAAAATGTTATCCAAAACATGAATTGAACAGACCCAAAGCAAGCATTTTAATAAAAATACAAAATAAAGCAATGCATTGGAAGAATCTTCATAATCAATATCAAATTTGTCTTTTTATTTTCTTTAAACAAAAATAAAAAAGAAATAGAAACTGAAATTCAATTGGAGAGAATTTGGGACTCACTATCAGCAGCAGAGGTCTTGAGCTGTTCAAGAGCAGACAAGCTAGAAACCTTAGCCGGATCGATATTGGAATCTGTCTCAGAAACCACATCCGTCGAAGCCGCAACCTCACATCTCACACCTCCTCTCTGCGTTAAAATCCTTCTGTAATTGTTCCTAATCGTCGGCTTGCATATAACACGTATCTGCTGAGTGGGCGAAACCAAATGAGCCCTCAAAGAAGAAGAAGAAGAAGAAGACCCACATGAAGACGAAGAAGAAGACGCTGAATTGAGCAGCAAAGTCTCCATCTTGGCGCCTGCCAAAGTGGTAGCAAAACCGCTAGAAACAGCCATAACCGGGAAAAATTCGCACCCAGAAACCCAAATTTGAAGGAGATATTGGGAAGAAGGGAGGGATGAGCGAATTCCCAGTTGATGGAAGAGAAAGGAAAGGGCGTGTGGTGTGGGTTTTGGGTTCAGAAATGTGGGAGGAGCAAGATTTTTTGACTTGCTGTAATTGGGCAAATGAAAAAAAGTGAAGAAGATTGGGATTTTCTGCGGAGTGTATAGAGAAATCTGATTGGCGGGCGTTGCTCACGTTTTATCCACACTCATCTCCTCATTATAAATCTTCATCCTTCAAACATTTCCCATCCATGTCTTTCTCATGCAATGTTGGCCCCCTTCTATTCTTTTTAATTTTTTTTTTCTAGTTAAAAGGTTTTTATTAAGTAGCTTTTACAATTTTTTGTTATGGGTTGAAATATTACAATTTTTTTTTTTAAATCATACAAAAAAATTGCTTAGATTGTCTATTAGAAAATCGTATAAAATTAGAACTAAAACAAGTAACTTCAATCATAGTCAAGAATTGCCCATCATGGTTCACTTCTGATTCTGAGTTTATTAGAACTGTAATCGATAGTCATAAAATTGTAATCAAGCCTACTTACATTCTAAGAGAAGAATGCCACATTGTTAATCATATTATTCTTCTCGCAAAAAAAAAAAAAAATCAACTTAACAAAGTATTAATTTTTTTTTAATTTTAAACAAATGTTAACAAATTTCAAACATTATTTGAATGTCATTTAGTTAATACTTGTATTTAGTGATATAACACAATGCAATACAAGCAAATACACATTGTTTATTTTATATACAAACTAATACGCATATTTATCAATAACTAAAATATAATATTTATTTAATATTTATAAATATATAACAATTAGGTCTATGAAATACGTCATTTACTAAAATTTTCAATAAAAAACAATGTTGGTGAGAATCAAATCCTAAGATTTTTTATCTTTTTAACTTAACATTTTTGGTTAGCTTAAAAAAAAAAAAAAAATATCAGAATTTCTTTTTCCCAATGAGAGTAACTATTATGACTAGAACGATGTGAACACGTCGTTAAAATCAAATGAAAGCATCAAACTATCAATATTCTTGTGATTCTCTCAGTTTGTCTTTATTTAAGCCCTTCTCCTATATAATGAAAATGAAAAATTTCACCCAAGGAAATTAAAATAAAAGGCAAATAAAACATGACGTGGCCACCTCTGGCTGCTCCAAATTAAAAGTGATATTATTACTCTTCCTGTCCATTTGATTTCCACGAAATCAAATCCAACGGTCTAACTAAGATATTTTTTTGGCAATGGAGATAAGGTGGCAAAGAGAGAGAGAGGTGGGACTTGCAATATAATTCTAGTGATGGACATTCATTTCTAAGATTACGGCCTCCTTTTGCCACATATTTCATGTTTAAGTCGTGGAGATGAGCTATGCTTACATTTTAAGATATGGAACCACATTTATCTTTTTTCACTGTACTTATTTTGTTGTACTTGCATTATTGTAAATGATTTGATATATATAGTCTATTGGGTGTCATTTTAATATTTACATAACAATTAAAGAATCATTATCATTAATTAATTAATGCTTTTGAACTAGTGTAATGTTGAAGGAGGCTTTATAATTTCTTTGTCTTTAGGGTATTCATTGAAGCTTTGTTTTATTCTTGCTCAAATATGGGTATAAAGAGTGGCTTATAAGATTCGATATCCAAATGCAGTAAAAGCGAGTTAAAAATTACAGATGAGTGGTGTTTATTTGTCTCTCTTTTTTGTTACTTTATTAGGTTTAATTTGGTTGGTTTTTTTTCTTATTAATGCTTGATTCCATCAATCTTATTCTTATCTCATGTACTTTTTTATGCATTCCGTTGTGCTGGTGCATTTGTTCTAATTGAAACTGTTAAATGTGAACTGGGTGTGATTTAATTAGTATTTTCTGAATAAATGGTTTTGTATTCAGTTTTCGGACTGTATTATTATCACTAATTTAGTACTTTTATGGCATATTTTTTTATAAATACTAAGAAAATATATATGTTAACTAAATAATTTTATTAATTTATTCTAAATATAAAAAAAATTTATCAGAAACACTTGCAAGTATTAATACGCAATATATATTTCCATATTACATAAGTAACAATACATCAATATCACATTATACTTTCCAAATGCATTAAAAGAAAAAAAAAAAAAAACCAAGGCAAATGATACAATAATATTTCTACTATTAGATTATTCCTAAAAAAAAAATGATGAAAAATCTACTTAGAATCAAAGAAATAAAAGAAAAACAAAATTCCAATTTTAATAGAAAAATTAATGGTGTGGGAAAGGTTCTCCATAACGAATAAAAATAAATATAAATACACCCATGTGTTAAAAAAAATTAAAAATCAATTAATGCTCACTTCAAAGTAATGTAAGTTAATATTATTAAGAAATAACAATTTGGAGAGCACAATGATGCCCAGAAATCAAATCAAAACTGTGGGCATCAAGTAGCAGAAAGAGAATACAAAGATATCTTGGAATGCACCTTAATCATCTTTCTGCGACCAAAAACCTTTCATTTCAAGCTTAAAATTTCTCAATCTAGAAAGAAATTGTGTACTAAAATGAAAATACTCCTAACATTTGCTTCTTCCGGATGCCTTAAATATCACAAAAAGGGAGTCAAAAAACTCAAGTTGACACATCTTTTGTTTGTGCTGTGGTTTTATTTATTTATTTGTCTAATTTGAGTTGTCATAAATTAAGGCTTCGATTATTGGACATTAAGGCAAGACTATCGGATTTTATTCACTCTAGATCACCATTTTTCAATAAGAGTCATGCTAGATATCGCATATTCAAGGGGCTATTGAATACCAATGTTATACTACAAAATAAAATATATTATCCTTCCAATGATAAGCTGAACAAATCAAGATTGGCCTATGTTTATGGCTAATCATAATATCAACAACAAACTAATTAATTTATACTAATTGATTTATATTTGTAGTAGGAATGAATATTATATAAATGATTATGATGTAAATTAGTTGAACAATAAAAAAATCATGATAATGGAAGGTAGTGAGAGACAATTTTAAAAAACAATGGAAAAAAATTGTATAAGATTTCTTTAAAAAAAAAAGGAAATGTTTAGAAGTATATTATAAATAAACTCTTGATGGTTGCAAAAACAATTTATTTATTACAAACCGTGGAGATAATATTTTAGGGAATTAGATTTTCAATTATACATAAAAATTATTTATTTTAATTATTTTTTTTTCTTTCAGTATGAGATACCTAGCATCACTCTTATTAGAAAAATAATGATTTAGAGTGAATAAAATCCAATAGTTTTGCCTTAATGATCAAGAATCGAAGCCTTAATTTATGATAACCAGTCTGAGTTGAAATGACTGTTTTAGAAGAAGAAGAAGAGAAAAAAAAAAACGCAGCAAACAAAAGAAAATGTGTCGACTTGAGTTTTTTTGACTCTCTTTTTGTGATATTTAAGGCATCCAGAAGAAGCAAATGTTAGGAGTATTTTCATTTTAGTACACAATTTCATTCTAGATTGAGAAATTTTAAGCTTGAAATGAAAGGTTGTTGGTCACTGAAAGATGATTAAGGTGCATTCCAAGATATCTTTATATTCCAAGCAAAAGTTTGGCTTATTGGAAGTTTTTTATATTTTCATATAGGCTTCATAAACATGTTGCAAACTTAATGCAAATTGAAAATTTGAAGTTTGATACTTTGACAATTTCAAAAGCTTGCTGTAAACTTATTATAAACTAAGATGTCTGATGGGGTGGATTTGTTTGTTGGAGAAAGTGGCTTTTTTGCAATTATTTTTAATTTTATAACCTCGTAAATCATGAATGTCTTTTCGGAAAGTGAATTTTTTTTTTTTTTGAATGTTTTTAAAAGAACCCCATTAATATTGGAGTCTATGTATATTTAACATGGAGTTGTTTGAAAATATCCAAAAAAATATTCAAACTATAAATAAATTTAAAATATAATTTTACTAATAAAAAGTGTTATACGTAAAATAAAGGTAAATTATAGAAAGAAATTGCACAAAAGAACATTTTATGGTTAAGAAAAAAAAAAGAATCATTCATGTTCCATAAACTAGTGGGCGTGTAAACGGTATACTTCACACATTGGTAAACAATTGGTATACAATAAGTTTATGAATTTATAGTCGGTTTTAAAAAAATTATAATAAGTTGACAACAAATTATAAAACTTAACAATGTGAAATTTTCTTCTGAAGAAAGTGTTTAACAACTCATTACGTCAAAAACAAGAAATCAATTTTACAAATTATCACAATGAGATCCTAAATTTGAAAGGCAATATATCTTCATTGCTCAAGCCTTTGAATATGAGTATGAAGAAAAGTCTTTGTAAGAGACAGAGGTAAATAGAGACGGAGCCAGGTTTGAAAACCATGTGACCAAAGTCAACGACCTAGTGAAAAAAAGAATAATATAAAATTTAGTACCATGTTACCAAAGGTGGGTTCAAACCTGGGCCTTAGGGAGGTAAAAACACGCTTTTGCATCTAAACTATTAAACAATTATGTCTCATTCATACATATTATTACATATATTTTCGAAATTTTGGGGAGGGGCAATGCACTCTTCACCCCCATGTCTCCGTCACAGGAGGTGAACGTCAAATGACCCACACAAATGGCGAAATTTAGTGGGTAACCAACTCAAACGAAAAAGAAAAAAAGGATGGGATGAGTTGCCATGAGAGAAGACGAGGAGGAGAGAACAAGTCACTTGAGACAAATGAGAGAATTACAATTTAAGGGTCTGTTTTATTTTTTTTTTTTTTCAGTGGCAATTAATAGCGATCAAATGCATTGTTTTAGGGGAAAAAGATCAGAAACAAATCTTATGAATTTTTTCTTTGCCAAAGCCAGACTCGCTAATATTTATGAGTAGTAGGAACTCTTCTGGAAACAGAGAGCAAAAGAGACTTGGCTAAGGGAGGATAATTGTAGTACTCGCTATTTCCATGCAAAGGCAAGTGCAAGGCAGCGGCAGAATTCTATAAATCAACTCAAAGACGAGAATAGTAATTGGCAAAGTGGGGATTCTGGATTAAGTCAGGTGATTTCGAACTATTTTACTAATTTATATTCTTCTCAAGCTCGTTCTCCTGACAATATTGTGATATTAATTCCTACATGTGCTTCGGATAAAGATAATCGATTTTTAAATGAACCTTTTGTGGTAGAGAAAGTGAAAGCTATAATTTTTAGTATGGGTAGAGATAAATCCCCAGGAATTGATGGCCTTAATCCAGGCAACGCTACTGGGATGTGATTGGGTCGGATGTTACATCATTTTGTGCCTCTTGTGGGAATGCAGTTCTTTCTCAGTAGGATTAAATGAGAAGATCCTTGTTCTTATTCCTAAGAAATAGTCTCCAGAATGCATGGCAAAGTTGTGCCCTTTAGCACTTTGTCAAGTTCTATACATTGTTGTTACTAAGATGTATGCCAACAGATTGAAGGGTATCTTACCAGAGATTATTTCTCCCACTCAAAGCGCTTTTGTAGCAGGAAGACACATCCAAAACAACATTGTGATTGCTTTTGAAACTTTACATCATTTAAGAGCTCGTAGAAGTGGGAAGACTGGATATGCAGCTTTGAAGATTGACATGAGCAAAGCCTGTGATAGGCTTGAGTGGAGTTTCTTGCAACTGCCACCAGAGTTAACTAAAGTTGATGAATAAAACAATGGATATAATGTGTAGATTCATTTTCTTGTAAAATGAGTGCCTTAAGTCCTCCAAATTCACCTTATATATTATGAGCCCCATCGTAACCTTGTCCACGAAGTCTAGATATGCTTAGTCCAAGTGCATTAAATATTTCTTCAAGTGCAAATTTAAGGGCGATTGCATCAGTAATGATCACATGCTTGAGACCTAAAAATGATTCTACTACATAACCATCTTTATCAACATATCTCAAAACAACAGATATCTGTTCCTTCACAGAGATATCAAGAGATTCATTAATAAGCATAAAGAATGGGTCATCTCTGAGATTTTTAAGTACAAGCAAAGTACTTTCAGCTGTATAGGCTGAAACGATATTCTTTTCAATCTTAAGATAAATCAATTTCAAGTTATCAGGAGCATTATCTAAGGTAACAAATTGAATTTCCTTGTTAAGCTTTCCATAATACCTTAAAAAGGTAAGAAATTTACTTGGATTATATGAATCCTCACCTTCATCATGGCCACGAAAAGTAAGTCCTTGTTCTAATAAGAAAGAAACTACATTTGTAGAAGCAAGTAAACGAGTTCGATAGGCAACTTTAGTTAGGTCAGATTGTTTGTTTATTAATTGCTCGATATGTTACCTTTGAGCCATAAGATCTTCACTCATACTAACAACTATTCTATAAGCACTTGTAGGACCTCCTACATGTTTATTCAATCTCTTTTTATCTTTCTAATTTGAGAAGTCTACATTCACAAATGTGTCACCACCACCTTGATCTCTAATATCTTGCTTAAAAAGACAGCAATAAAGACAATATAAGCTTCATCTTTTTTTAATGTTGAATTCCAACCAATGAAACTCCTGAAACCATGCTGAGTTGAATCTTCGCCTCTCTTTTCTAAATGATCTAAATGGAAAATTATGTTTTTTAGGTTGACAAGCGCCTTTTAGTAAGTATGCTTTACAAATAAGTTCCCAAACATTAGGATCATAATTTCAAATTTTTAGTCTTTCACTTAGATCAGAAGGAAGGTTTGATAAACACAATTCATTACAACATTGTTCAGAATCAATTTCTTGTAGAGATTATGATTCCAATCAAACATGTTTGGAAGACTCGCAATACCTTTGTGATGATGATTCATGCGTGAATTTTCTTTTAAGTTAAAAATACGTATAAAAATTAAGATAAAACTTATTTTTATGATATTCCTAATTTATGTTTTACAAATTAAATAATTATGAACAAAATTCATCTATTAAAATGTTCATAATCAAAACATATATTCAATATTTGAGAAACTAATTAATCTTAAACAAAATAAAAAACAAATTTTAGATCACATAGTATTTTATATATAAATAAACAATGAAAAACAACATATGATATCATCCTCTTCCTAAAAAATTAATATTCATTAACTAATAAAACAATCCACTAAAATAAAAATAAAAATCAATAAAAAAAAAAAAACCTTAGAATTTGATTTGCTTACTTTTCCAATAGTTTAGCCGTCATGTGTGAGAGGGAGAGGGCAGTGGTGTTTATTTGATTAGAAATTCTAACTTAGTGAGTGTTATATATATATATATATATATATATATAGGTTTTATCTTTGGTCTTTTCCTATTTTAAACTTTAATACAATAACAATTTAGAATAAGTTTGAACCTTAAAAAAAGAAAAATAAAAATAAAATAAATTTGAAAGTAAAAATATAATTTTGACCAAGTATTTTATGAAATCTCCAAAAGAGGAAAATGCTATCACTTAGTATTAATTAAAAAAAAGGAAAAATATGGAATAAATTTGAAATCCACAAGAAAAAAAAAAGAAAAAAGGGTGAAAAAATTTGAAAAATCCATAGATCATATGTTCACAATTTTTTCAATCCCGTGGTGGGCTAAAGCCCACCCTTGACCTTAGTGTGGTAGTGGTAGTGTTCTCTTTTTAAAGCAAAACAAACAGGAAGCTCAGATTACTGTTGGAGGAGTATGAAGAAGCTTCTGGTCAAGCAATTTGATTTATTTCAGTCCTAATATAATACTGTGTAGCAACCACAGTGGATATTTGTTCTTTGTTACAGGTGGCAGAACATAACGATCTTGGGACGTATTTGAGCTTACGTATGGCAGAAATAAAAAAGAGGGCTTTGGCTTTATTAAAGACAGGTTGTGGAAAGCAAAGCGTTTATCGAAGCCAGGGAAGGAGATTCTATTGAAGACGGTGCTTCAGGCGATTGCAAACTATGTTATGATGTTGGTTCTTTTTCCAAAAACACTATGTGAAGATTTGGAGAAGATCATGAGTAAATTCTGGTGGGGCACCTTAGAAAATAGGCAAGGAATATATTGGATGAACTGGCAGCGCTTGTGTCGAGATAAAAATGCAGGGGACTCGCTTTTAAACAATTGAGGGACGACATTGCATTGTTCGGAAAGATGGGTTGGAGGTTGCTTAAAGAACCGGACTCACTTGTAACCAAGTCACTAAAGGCTAGATACTTTTTCAATTTTTCATTTTTGGAAGCTCCATTGGGTTCCAACCCGAGCTACTTGTGGAGGGGTATGCGGGAGAGTCAGGAATAATTAAAGAAGGGATGTGTTGGAAGGTAGGAAGAGGTGATAATATTGCCAATTGGTCTGGACCTTGGTTAAGGGATGCTGACTCCTTTTGATCCTACTGCTGGGTTATTTTATGTTTAGGACCTCATTTTGTATGGAAGATGGAATGAGTAACTGATTCGTGATGTCTTTGATAATCGCGATGCTCAAATTATTCTAGAAATGGGGATACTAACATTTTTAGTGTAAAAATAGGAAAAAATTACAAATTTGGTGTGATTCCAGTGCGCCATTTGAAGTGGCGAACAGATCAGTGCGCCAATCTAACAAACACCCAGGCCACGTGTCAACGTCTTATTTGCCTTGTTCCCTTCAGTGCGCCAATCCGTGTTACGAACAGGCCACATATGACGACTCTCTTCTGCAGGCGCCACGTGGCATCACCTCCCTCCTGTGCGCCATTTGGTCAAGCTCACTGATGAAACTCTACTCACACATGTGGTTTTGTCATTTTTCTTTTTGATTTTTTTTATTAATTTATAGACTTTCATCAGTGCGCTTGACCAAATGGCGCACATGAGAGAGGTGATGCCATGTGGCTCCTGCAGAAGGGAGTCGTCGCATGTGACCTGTTCGCAACACAAATTGGCGCACTGAAGGGAACAAAGCAAATGAGACGTTGACACGTGGCCTGGGCGCTTGTTAGATTGGCGCACTGATCTGTTCGCTACTTCAAATGGGGCGCTGAAATTCAAATTTGGTCAACTGACCGACGTGTCACACCAAATTTGTAATTTTTTTTTTCAACACCAAATTCGTAATTTTTTCCTATTTTTACACTAAAAATGTTAATATCCCCTACAAATGCCTCTAATTAATGGAGGAGCTGATGAGATTGTATGGAGGTTTGAAGAGAAGGGTCAATATTCGGTAAAATCTGCCTATAGATGCCTAACAAAGATTTCTACTAATATTCAAGATGCAACTGTGCGAAGACTTTGGAGCAGAATATGGAAGGTAGAGTTGCCTCCTCAGGTTCGTAATTTTGCATGGCGAGCGACAAAGGAGATATTGGCAACTCGTGGCCACCTAAGACAAAAGAGAGTGGATGTGCCAAGTCTTTGTCCTTGCTTCAACTAAGAAAATGAGAGTCCTTTTCATTTGCTGGTTAGTTGCTCTTTCTCTAAGCAAGTTTGGCAAATTTCTTTTTTGGGTTGGTTCTTTCCAAATGTAAATTATTTTTATGAATGGTTGGGTAGGATTCTTAGGTTGTTTAATGATGCAGATGTAGATATGGCACTTACAGTTTGTTGGCAAATTTGGAATTGTCTGAATGACATTATTTGGAAGCAGAGGTATACCTCGCCATTTACGGGTTGGTTGAGGACCTGGCGTTTCTTGGAGGAATGGTGGAAAGCTAACTGTCCTGTTGATGGAGGACGTGTTGCTGCTGTCCAAAGTTGCAAGAAACCAGGTAGGGAATGGGTGAAAGTGAATGTCGACCCTGCTGGTGTGGTGGGTGGATCTAGTGCAGGCTATGGAATTGTTGCTTGTGATAGTGAAGATGATGTACTAGGAGTTAAAATTAAAAGATTTGAGGCTGGTTTGTGTTAGAAACCGGTTAGCACGGAAATAAATAAATAAAATTTATTGATTAGAATAATTACAATGAATAAATCGAAACAGAAATAAGTAAAGATACATTCTCCTTAAGACGAGATTTGTCCGTGCTAAACAACTGTCTTTCAAATCCCCTGCGCGCCTCCGTACTCGAGAGCGTATAATGTATATTTATATTGTTACACCTAACAAATTGGTTTTTTCAATATAAACCACTCTACTATCCCATTATTTTTTCAATGTGGGATAAGTCATTTTAAAACCCATTTAAACATTGTCCCAAGCATACATTGAAATTCAATCTCTCATTCACCTTAAATCCGTTTTAAACATATAGCATATCGTTGGAAAGCTCTCATTGCGTAGAATACGTTGACCCATTTCACGTTATTCAAAATGCAATATTTTCATTAAATAATTATGCTCAAAGTTGACCAATTAACACACCAATTTTCCAACAGTTTGAATCCAAAAGAAGCAGAGGCCATGGCGATAAAAGAAGCACTCAGCTGGATGGACGGTAAAGGGTGGAATAAGGTGGTGATGGAAAGTGGTAGTCTTTTGACTATTCAAGCATTAAAGGACCTGCAGTATATAGATGCATCTATCTTTGGTGACATAATTCGGTTTACCAAATCTATTTCTTCACAAAGTAGTAATGAGATTGCTCTTAATCATGTTTTTGGGACTACTCAAGGTTTAGCCCAAGCTTTCTGAACAATAGTGAACGTGGAAGAGTGGTTGCGTAACTTCCCTCCCTTTGTATTGCCTACTAGGGTGTGCAGGTTCGGAATCGGTTTTCGGTTGAAATTAAATACAATTTTTAAAAACTGAACCGAATCTACGGTTAATCGATTATTCGGTCGGTTTGATTTTCGGTTTGATTTTGGTTTTAACCGAATTTTACAGGTAAAAAATCGGTTTATACTATTTGACAAACCGAAAACCGAACCGAAAATTCGGTTCACATATTTTACGAACCGAAAATTCGATTAACCGATTATTTGGTTCGATTCGTTTTCAGTTTGCGGTTCGGTTTTACCCACCCCTATTGCCTACTTTAAATTTGGGATGTATTGAACAATGATATTAATAATTGTTCAGAGTTAAATAATCCGACTGGTGGTGATTCCAGATGCTGAAGCTAGTTTTGATGTTATTGTTGGATCTAACTAAAAGGATTGTTTAACTTTGCTTTTGAATTTCGAAAAAAAGAAAAATAAAAGTAGTTAAAACATTTATTTAATGAAAATTTATTGACTCAAATTTTTTTTTTAGACATAGACACTTAAAAGAAGTACACTTTTTACTTTTTATTTTAAAAAATAGCACATAAGTTTAATAATTAGTAAAATAGGTTTTTTTTCTTTTACCATTTTGACCTTTTTATATAATTATTATTATTAAAAAAAAAATTTAAAAATGAATCGCACAAAATAGTTATATTGACGTATAGATATAGATTGCTATTGATTGTTTTTGAATTTTATTAAATTTTTATTAATGATCGCTATTTTGAAATTTTTTTTTATACTCTAGTGTTTTATTAAATTTTATTTTTGTTAATTAAGTTTATTGAAAAATTATATTGAGTTTTATTGAAAATTTTGTTAATTGTTATTGAATTTATTATTATTACAATGAAACTCTATAAATTAATAATAAAAAATTCAATAAACTTAAATAAAAGTTAAAAAAATTTACAATAAAATTCTATAAATCAATAAAAAAATTCAATAAATTTCAATAACAATTAATATCAATAAATAACAATCAATATATGTCAATATGAGTATTGTCAATATAACCATTTTGTGCGATCAATATCAACTAATATATGTCAATATATGTTAATATGAAAATTTCGTGCAATCCATTTTTTAAATTTTCTTTATTTTTAATAAAGGAGTAGTTTTGAATTTTTTAAAAAATTGCATGTCTTATTAAGCCTAAAGTGCTTTTTTTTTTTAATTTTAAAAGTAAAGTGCTATTTTTTTTAAAAGAAAATAGTGTATTTTACTATTTCACCAATTCTACCAGTAACAAAAAAATTTTTATGGGAATCGGACTCAACTCAAACATGCAGGTAAAGGAATTTCCATCAGACCACTACCGTTTGCCCCATTTACTGACCAAATTGAATCGGATTGTATTTTTAAAAGATATTTCGATCATTAATTGGTTGTGAACTTGTTGGTTATATATGCACCAAATTTTTGGAGGGGATATACAGTGATAAATTTATGTTGGATCGCTAATTGGTTGCCATTTTCGATTTGTATTTGGTGGTGACAAATCGGTAATCATGATTTTCAACTTATTTTCTAATTTTATTCATACAAGTCAGATGTTACATAGCAAGCAACTGATTACAATTAGTTGAATTAGATGTAATGTTTTTATTTTCTTGTAGTGCAATAGCCTACAAGTTATAGCTATATCTACTTAAGTATTTATGTATAAAAAATATCCAAAAGTAAGCATTAAATTCATTATCTTATAATAGAAAAGAAAGTGATGTAGTCGTAAATACTTTTTTTCTAATATTATAGATTGTGAATTCCGACCGACCCCTCATCTATAACTTAAAAAAGTTCCACTATATAGTCTAATTGATTATGCAAGTTAGTAGTTGATATATAGAGATTGCTGTTAATTTGTTACCTAGTGGTGTATAACTATTATGTTATTCATATTAGAGGCGTTTGGTTTGCGTAAGAAAAACGAAATGGAATAAAAAAAGAGAAACAAGGAGAAATGTAACAGAGAATCTTTCTCCGTTTGATTATACTTTAGAAATGAAATGATTTGCCCCTTCATTCCTTTTGTAACTGTTTGGTTTGATTCAGGGATCGGAATTATTATTATTGTTGTTGTTGTTGTTGTTATTTATTTATTATAATTTATGTATTTATTATTATTATTATTATTTATTAATTTTTATTTTATTTTTATTTTTATTATTTTTAGGGAGTGGAATGGGAATAAAAACTCTAAAGGGGGTGGAGAATCAATATAAAAGACTTTGGGAGAAACTAAAAAAAAAATAAAATAAAAAAAATAATTAAATTGGCCAAATAAACAATTACAAAGAAATCAGCCTATTTAATCCCTTTTCTCTTTTCTGATTACCCTCAACCAAAAGCTCACTTAATGTTTGGCAAGTTTATTTTTGAAGAAAAAGCGATCTTCTATATATTAATAGACTTACAATAATTACTAAGGAAAATGGAGATCTAGCTAATAGTAACATTTGGTAAAATGTAAATCAACATATCCTATGGCATAGCAGGAAAAAAAAAAATCCTATGGTATAACATATAAATTTTAGGGGGAGGAATTGTTGGTAATTTTTTAAATAATATTAATAGAGGATGGACCTGGATTTCGTTTTCATGGAGAAAATTAGTACTAACCTCTGCCACAAATTAATTGACGAGTGTGCGGACCGCCATTTCAATATTTCAATAGCCAAATTAATTTTTTTTGTCATAGGTCAATGGCCAAATTAATCTATTAATGCAAACATTTCGTTTTCTTCATCCTTTTATACTTGGAAATTATCAAGTGGATTACACTCTATAATAATAACATGTTATGACTTTCTCACAATTATAATTGAAGATTATTCTTTTGTTTCACGTGCGCGCGCGCACACATATATATATAAATATATAGTTACAGAGAAAAATAATTGAAAAAAATAATTTAGTAAAAAAAACTTAAAAAGCATATAATAAATTTGTTAGAAAATTATAATAAAAAAAATGAATCAATTAAAAATACTTGAATTATGTTATGTTAAAAATAAGTTCAAATTATTATAATCCAAATATCTGATATAGTAAAAGAATCAGGGTTAAGGTTGAGGGTTTATTTTAGTGGTTAATGCATATATTATTATCTGTTGGTCACGAATTTGAATATACAATCGAACATATGTTAATATAGAATGATTACCTCTTATTTTATGGCACATAGATTAAATCTCTTTTAAATAAAAAAAAAAAAAGGTATATGGTTTAAATTTGGAATCTTTCTCCCAGTACGACTAAAAAAGTGTTATTATATAATTCAAATATTTAAAATAATTTAATTAATAATTTGACTAATTGCTCCCAATATTGAGAATTAGTCATTTAAACGATTCCTTTTATTATTATTATTATTATTAATTGAAATTGATTTCATTCTTCAAAATGAATATATTTTGCAACTAATGATGAAATTAAGGAAGGAGGAACAAAGAAATGTATGTCATAGAGTGTGTGGATCCAACGTGGATCGCTAAGCCTCCGTAAAATGGTTGATCTGATTTGGTCATTCTTAGAAATTGAATATTCTTTGTTCAATTTAACAATTCATAATAACGTCTTCTTCGTTGGACTTTCTCATATCAATTGAGGCCACGTTTTATCATTGTAAGTTAGAAAATACTACCTCCCTTTCATAAAATATAAAATTTTATTGGCACAAATATTAAAAAAGTCGTTGTTTCCAACTTTAGTCTTGTGTTAATGGCAAGAAAAAGAGTGGCGGATCTAACAAGTACCGTCATTCTCGTTTGAAAAATTAAGGAATGAAAATGTGAGTATCCATGGAGATCGAATGAATTAATTTGGGAGTGAAACGGAACTTTGATTGAAAACGAAATGATTGCTGTTGTCCAAGCACTTTAAAAGTTCTGCACCCAAATTTTTTTAAACATTCCGATATGACTGAGCCATTTCTGAGCTATTCATAGTTCGATTCGATTTAATATCGTTTCAAAATCAAATGAGCCGGCTTAATAACTAAATGAGGCTAAATTTCAAGCTCATTAATGGCTTGTTTAATTTTATGTTTGCTTAAAATATGTATTAAATCAATGTTTTTTGTTCGAAATTTCATATTTATTATAATATAATAACTAATTAATGTTTAAAAAAATACTAATTTGTATAACTATACAGCCATAATCTCTTTCTTTTTCTTCTTTAAGGTTTTATAGAAAATGAGTCACTCGCAAGCAACTTGAGACCCGGCTCGATATAAATTTTTTTGAAAACTAAATAAGCGGTTTGAAAAATAAATTAGCCGAGCTTGAACTTGACAATACAAGGCTCAACTCTACTTATTATTTATAGCCCTACTTTCACTAACTTATGAGATACAAAATGTATAATAAGGTTTATTGAAGTTTAGAACTTACACTAGGCAAAATTAGTTATTTATATAGGGTTTATTTGTTTGAGTAATTATTAATTATTTATAATAACTGTTAAAATCTAAAAATGGTTAGTATTTTATAAAACATTACTTAAATAATCAAAAAATACTTAAAAAACTAAGTTACCGAATGTTATAGAAAATTAACTTTTAGTGTTTTTCTTTGTTAAACACAACTTTTGAACATTCGATTTACTATTTTAATTGATTGAAAAATCAAAGGAATCAGGTAGAGAGATGTAATGGAGAATGAAATTTTCATTTTCATTTTCATTCACTAAACAGTCACCCCATTTCAAAGTTAAGGCATTTTCTGATCTACCTATGGCCATTCTAATTTTTTATGGGCGCAAACATGTAATAGCATATTGTTTTAGCAACGTTTTGGTTACATATTAGAAGTAATGCAGACGACTAATAATGTGTGGGTTTTTACTCTCTTTTTTGCACCACTATCACACGGTACTCACAAATAACGTAACACATACCATTTTGTTAAACAAATTAATTATAGTGAAAACTTACAAATTCGCCACACATTCCTATCATTTTGCATCCAAACATGACTACTATTTTTAAAAGGAAAAATACATTATCAAAGGAAAAAAATAGTTATTTTCCCAAAATTGAATGGCAAAATTTAAAAAGAAAATGGATGGCAATAAATGTTTAACATAGGCATAAGCTACAGATCCAAAGATAAAAAATATACTTATATGGATATGCTAGGTGTTAAATTCACTTATATTATTTAAAAAAAAAAAGAAAAATTAGAACTGAATTATGAGTAGATGCTGACATGTGATACTTGAAGGAAAAACTTATCTTAACGTAGACTTTGACTTAATGGATAGACATGATCCACTTTGATCGTAATTTTATCATAAATTCCTAAAGTGGTTAGAATCGAGTAGACTTGGTAAACAACCTGTCTTCATATTTAAACGGACATTCGGATACGTAAATTATATTTATTTAAAAAAAATCTAAATTTCTGAAACAAGGTTGTACACTTTTAAATAAATCTCTCGATTTTCACTTTTATAAATGTTAAGAAATAGCAGTTATTATATTAAAAATATAATATTTATTTATTGAATAACCAATATACTCTCTATTTAAATATTTGTTCAACTTTTAAAACCAACATTATGATATAAAAAAGAAAATCACCACCTAATTTTATTATAATTTAAAAATAATACTTATTGTAAGATAAAAAAAATTAAAAATTAAAACATTTATTTTAAAATGAAATAATTATTTAAAATAATTAGTCATGCTCAAAACTAGAGAGAGAATTTTATATCAAAACTAATTAGTATGGTAATTAGTAGCAGCAGGCAGAGAGAGAGGTGTTAGTCCAATGGCAAAAAGAGCGTGTAAAGACATGAAGACCTGAGTTTTACCCATGAAAAAAAAAATATCCCTTCTTTGAGAAAATTAAAAAAAAAAAAAAAGAAAGGCAGCAGGCTACATTGAACAAAATGAGGTAAGCTGCTCGTAAAAAGTCAATTGGCGATTATGCTGGCGCGAATAAATCACATCCCATTAGGCTGACCAACATTAATTTAATTTAAATATATATACTTGAAATGTTGGTGCGTTTTTGTACTTAAGTTGGTTGCTGGCTAGTTTGTTTAAACATTTTAAGCTCGTCTTTTGAGAAATTTAGTAATTATTATTTTTTAAAAATTACTACCTCCGTGTTTTCAGATTCTTTACGTTTCTATTTTTAATGTGTTTTTCATTTCTTTACGTTTCTATTTATGGTAAGTTTTATAATTATTTATTATTATTTTTTTTATTGATATCGGTGAAAAGTAAGTTTTTAAGAAAGTTAGTAATTGTTTATTATTATTTTTATTTTGGTATTGGTGAAAAGTTGATTTTATTGGTATTTATGAAAAGCAAATGTAAAGAAATGAAAAACACAGAGGTAGTAGTAAATATCATTGTCAAAAATTTGTTTTAAGTAAATATATTTCATTTAGTCATTTTACAATTCATAATTTATTATAGATTTGAGATTATTGCAAATGGGTTTATGACAAAAATGGGTTTGAATAATAAAAGATTTTTCAACATAGATTTTTTTTATTGTAGGTAATTGTTTATGTTTTTTACTCACTACAGTAAAATTTATCAAAAGATCAGCAAATAAGTGTACTTATATAATATAAAAACAGCCAATTCTAAGTTTGATTGTTTGGAGTGTATGCCTGGACCTTCAAATATGATTTTGTATATGAACTCTTTGATGATGGTAATAATATATGCGTACACTATAATAATAATAAAAACATAAATTAACTTAAAAGTGATAGCCTGATGGTGAGGTAATGTAACCAAAGACCAGAGGTCCAAGGTTCAAACCCTCGTAGGGTAACTAAGAAAAAAAAATAATAATAATAACATGGATTTTTTTGAAAATTATTTATCAATATAGGTTGTAGGAAAGAAAAAATTTAAAAATATATCATATAAATCTAATTAAGTCGATTTCTTTTGGTGAATTAGACAAATTAATTTACTTATTTTCAATATTATTTTTTTGTCGCTCTATTTTGTTATCATTATATACTTTATTCCTTCAGTGCCTTAAAACTATTAAAGGATGAAACTGAACTTTGTCACTCTTCTTCAACCTCTAGTCAAAATGACAAAAAATTTTCAACCTTAACTCATCTTTTATTTTCAGTGATAAATTAGGCAAATGAGTAATACTATTATTATTATTATTATTATTATTATTATTGATTTTTTTTGGTGAATTTGATGTTGAAAATAATGACTAATTATGAATACTCATATCGAATGCTTCATTTTGATATACTCATTTGCTTTACGGGAAAAAAAAAAAAAGAAGATGAGCTTTTAGAGTGGAAAGTTTCTTTTTGGTACTTTGGGCTAGAGGTTAAAGATGAAGAGTAAAGTTCAGCTTGGCAGTTCAACAATTTTAATGGACATAAAGACTAAAATGTCTAATGGTAACAAAATAAAGTAACTATAAATATTAAACAGTAAGAGACTAATTTATCTAATTCACTAAAACAGATAATAAATTAGAAAAATATTTTCCAAATTTGATTAGACCATAGTATCAAATTTTCAAATAAATTTGACTAGAGATATTTAAAATATAAGGATATGTGACTAAGGTGAACAAAATTCGATGCGAACTAATTTATTCGACCAAAACAACAACGATTACCGACTTTTAGTAATAGTAAATTACCATTTAGTAATCAGTATTTTTTCCGATAACAATAGTGGTGAATGATTTTGATAAATTTGGTAAAATTGATTATCAAAGTACAGGTAAAATTACTGAAAGTGTTCAACCCAGAACTACGCGGTTTTGGTGTTCAACCCAACACTATGTAGTTTTGGTGTTAAATTTTCAACATTACATCTTTATATTTATAAGTTTCGGTAATCAATAACGATAATCGTTAGTGAGTCAAAAAATAATCAGTAACCGATTACCTTTGATATATCGACCGATTGGTATCGACAAACAGTAACAATTACCAATTACTCACACATATATGCGACCCACTTCCATATAGAATTACTATATTATACAATTATAATTTGTTTGGCAAATGGGACGAAGGAATGAAACGAAAATGAGAGGAGAATAGTATTATTCATGGTGAATAACATTTTTTTACACCCATGTACTATTATAAGAGCATCTTCAGTACAGCACTTCCAATCAAATATATAATGGAAAGTGTAAAAGGTGCTATGTATAAATATTTATGAGCAGACATTTAATTTAAAAATTTAATTTCTAATACAACACTTTGTATTTTGTGTTTTTATATTTTTTATAGGGTTAATACATATTTTGATCCCCAGTTTTTGGTCAAAAAATCATTTGCATCCCTTACCTTTTCGGGGAACCACTTTGATCCCTAACATTGCGAAAACGTTACATTTTTTATTGCTGGACAGTCTTGACCAAACTTGCCTCTGTACGTGTAATACACGCGCCTGAAATAAATAATTAAATATTATTTATTATTATTTTTTTTGTCTAACATTTAACCCTTATTCTCTATCATTCATTTCAGTCGCCACTTTGACCCCTAATATTGCGAAAACGTTACATTTTGAACTAAGCTGCAGTAACAATTTTTGTTCAATGTTGGAAAACTATATCTTGTTTTTTTTTTCCTGTCTCATTTTGTGTTCTACAAATTACAGGAATAGCATTAGATTAGAGCTCCAAACAGGGACAATTCCTATTATGTATAGGTTAGAGCTAACAAATTCACACTATTGATTTATTAATTTTCATTTTTTTCCACAAAGATTTATTAATTTTCACATCCCTTAGTTATAGAAAATGGCCATGCACAAAAACATTTGTATAATCTCTCTTTGTCTTTATCTTATAGTTGGCTTTTCCCTCGCACTGTTCAGGTGCCAACAATTTTTTAATTTTTCACAGTATTTCTCGCCAAAAGGTAAAACTTGCAAAGAAGCAAAAAGTCGACGTCCAATGCAGATTTCCATATGCTCACGCGCGGGCCTTTATGTTGAAAGCCACGCACGTTTAAGATTGGATGGAGCATATGAAGGTTCTCATTTTAAAATATTGCAGCGCTAAAAGTGACCCCTAATACATCAAATAACCTTAAATGAGTGTAAAAATGTTATTGCCGTTTCTATTCATATTTTTTATTCCTTGTTTGAATAATGTGAAAATAAAAAAGAGGTAGAAAAATTAAATTAATTTTATAATATGTTGAGATTGTAAAATACTAAGTGGTAGTATATTTTTTTTCTTTCAATTTGGAATTTGTTTATTTTGCTTCCTTTTCAAACAAGGGTTTAAAATCCTCTTATATTTTCCTTCCATTCCTACCTTAGAGTTGTTGGGGTGTGTGAAGATATATCCACGCGTCCATTCCATACAATACAAACCCTGTGAGCTGTGATGAATATAGTACTCTGACAATATGACGATGACTTGGAACTGACTCTGAAACCAACTCCAAAAAGCCAAAACTCCCATATCCAAATGCTACTTTGGGATCTATTTCTCCTATTTCTATTTGACTCCTGCTACCAGCAAACGTGAGACCTTCATCTCTTCCCTTCACAAGGAAAATTCAACTTTCCAATAAGATTATAAGAACAATTAAACTCTTACTATTCTTTTCATTTATTGTTTTTATTTTTTCATTATCAATATGATCTACAATATCTTATTTATTGGAGAACCAATTACTTGTAAATAACTGTTTTATAAGTCTTTTATTTATACTTTTTCATATTCTTAAAAATATTAATTAATTTATGTAGATAAAATAAAAAATATATTATAATTTTTAATTTTTCAATACATTTCCTCTTTTATTATAAAACTATTTATCATTTTCCAATGTTCTGGGGGGGTTGATTAATTGAAAATTAGAGATTCTTATGCAGCTTTCAAAGTCATTGATTTTTGAAGCTCTAGCTATTCAAATGGCGATTAGATTGGCTGAACAAGGAGGATGGAAGGAGTTCATTATTGAGGGTAATGCAGTTTTAGTGGTTTTAATTATTAATGGTAAAAATGATTATCCATTGGAAATTAAAAATATAGTGGACAAGATTAAAGATGCTAATATTAAAGTTAAAGTAACTTTTTTTCATGTTAGCAGAAATGCTAACACTGTGGCCCAAATTTTAGAAAGGAAATTTTTAGATATTATACTTTTATATTAAATAGAGAGGCTCAATTTCATTTACTTATGGACTATATCTGATATCTCGGTTTGGAAAAAAAAAATCATACTATTATAGTAATTTATAATAATTTGGACATATGTCACGGGATGAAACCCCTCCACAGCTAAAAAGAAAAAAAGAAAAAGACATACACTATACATATCTAAATTCTCAACCATAAAATGATGAGATATCCCATCTATTTCCTTTTACAACTATTTCCCATATCTCTATTATTATAATATATTCATCGATTTGTCATTTACCAAATTTTAATGAAAAAAAAAAATCTATGACCACGACTTTCAAAACACAACCATAGTTAACTAAACCCTTACTCCGGTTATGTTTTCGGTGTTCTGTATTTTGCTGAGGAACAGAAATTATAAATGGGGCAATACAGCAACCACTCTGTCACAGCCATTTGCCTTAGCAAACAAATTTCCTTCTGTTTCGGGCTCTTTCTATATAGTATGCAAAATTAAAAAAAATTCCTTATCTCACTGTCGAATTCTTATCTCAATTTTCTCTGAGCTCTCTCCGGATTTTTCTTGTTTCCTCATCCAAACTGTCCTGGTACGTTCTCTTACTTTTATTTTCAGTCCAATTTCCGTTAATTGCAGCTGCTTCATTATATATTGGTTTAATTCACATCGTTTTTGCTTTATAATTTTCCATTTCAGAGAGAAAATTGCGATGGCGAACGCTGATAACGGAGAATTTAGCTTTAAAAGCAATGCGAGCGGACGCCGTGCCTTGCCTAAAATCACGACGCAGAAACCGGCGAACGACGTTTGTCACGATGACAGTGGACCGACGGTCAAAGCTCAAACAATTGATGAGCTTCATTCTCTTCAAAGGAAGAAATCGGCGCCTACAACGCCGATCAAAGGTGCACAGATTCCTTTCTCTCCGAAGTCAGAAGAGGACCGCCAGAAACAGCAACTCCAATCGATTAGGTAATTAATTAAATTAATAACTGCTTAAAACGTAATATTAATATACTTTGTAAAAAAGTATGAGAAATTGAAAATGAAGAGATATTTGGCTGATGATTTTGAATTGCTTGCAGTGCATCGTTGGCGTCTCTGACTAGAGAAACAGGGCCTAAGCTGGTGAAAGGTGACCCGGCGAGGCAACCAGAAACGCCGAAAGTGTCTCATGTCGCGCATCCTTACCATTTCGTGCCTTCTATCAGCGTTAGCGACAGCTCTCTCAAGTTTACACATGTTCTGTACAATCTCTCTCCAGCTGGTATAATTAATTAATTTTGGTTATTCTATACAGATATTTATGCGTCTCAATTAATAATAGTATTTCTAAAACAAAAGATATTTGAAAATTAAGATATTTAATCAGAAAAACAAATTTAAAAATAGATGAAGTAAAGTTCATTCTTGTCACTGTATCTTTTGAATATCATTTAATTTATCTGATGATACGTAGTTAAATTATAAATACTACTATTTGATTTATTTGGAATTTTCATTGATGTAGAGCTTTACGAGCAAGCAATTAAGTACGAGAAAGGTTCATTTATAACAGCGTCCGGTGCCTTGGCCACACTTTCTGGGGCAAAAACAGGAAGGTCTCCAAGAGACAAACGCGTTGTCGTTGATGACACTACCAAAGAAGAACTTTGGTGGGGAAAGTAAGTGCTTCTTCATATTTTGTATTCCGTATATATTAATTGGGTGTAATAGTTAAAAAAAAAAAAAATCTCAAAAGTCAGTCACATTTTTTACGCTCTCTATGTTGGATGGATGACCATTATATTTTTGGGGTGAGGGAATTTTCTAGTGTCAAATCTACCGTATATACTAATTGGTTGTAATAGTCTTTCACCAAAAAAAAAAATCTCAAACGTCAGTCACCTTTTTTGGGGTGAGGAAATTTTCTAGTGTCATCTCTAAATAACAGACAACTATAAATTTATGCTCAGATAATAAATTTGCTATGGAGCAAATTGCTCCAAGTAGCATTTTTCTTAGATTTATTATGTCTGCTAAAATTTGAGATAAATCCCTTAACAGCACTAATTCCAATAGTTAGTAACATTTTTGGTATGCTAAAACTTAAAATCTGAAACCAAACACTTTAAAAGCTATTTGAAAAGTTGTTACCGCATTATTATTATTATTATTATTATTATTTAACAGGTGGCGTGTAGCTTTCTTTCATTTTCTTTGCTTTAGACTTAATCGAATTAACCGCAAGTTATTAGTGAATCTTCAAATAAATCAATTCGTTTTGCAGAGGCTCACCCAATATTGAAATGGATGAACACACTTTCTTAGTTAACAGAGAAAGAGCAGTTGATTACTTGAATTCATTGGAAAAGGTATGGATTAATTAATTTCAACAATTAAAATCTTATTTTACATAATCAGACTTCAACCTTAGGTTGTCGTGCCTTGCATATTCCTATCTATCAGTTCCAACATGTAAGGGACTTGGTTACTTCGCTGTCATAACTTGTTTTGATTTGGGCAATGACAGTTGTTTCACCTTATTTCTTTTCTTTTTGAGGGAATGTTTCACCTTATTTCTGTAGCTTATAAATGGAGCTGACGTGACTAATTCTTATATAGTGGGCTTTAGAGAGATACCCATCCCTGTCTAACATATGCATGGTCTCATTTTTGTTTTCCGTAGATATTCCCCACCCCACCACAACACCCCCCCCCCCCCTTCTCTCTCTCTCTCTCTCTCTCTCTCTCCCCCTCCCCCTCCCCCTCTCCTCCTCCTCCTCTTTTCATTATCAATAATTTGTCTTTTTGAGACTAATTTTTACTCTTATTGAGGATCTGCTTTTTTTTTTCGAGAACTGTATATTTCTTAATTTATCTAAACAAGAAAATAATTTTTTGAATTTTTACAAGTTCATTATACTAATAATAATAATAAAAAAAGCATCTGTGGTTATTGACTGTCTCCATCATAGATCATGCTAACATAGGTCACTATATAATTTTAGAAAAAATAAATTTATGAAATACATGTCTAACAAAAATGATTTAAGAACATTGAATTTCTATGTCTAACACATATTTTTATTTTTTGGAAAAAAAATTTATATTCTATAAGTAATTCTGATATTTACAAAACCAATCAAAGAAAACTAATTTCAATATAGTTTTTAGAAAATATGTGTATATTCATATTTACAATTCCATGACATACTCATTTTTGCAATTCTGTTAACAACATGCCTTCCATCCTGGAATTGTAAGATTTGGAAGAAACCGGTGAATCTTATTAAAAACTTGAATAACGATTTCCAAGTTTAAAGATTGTAACTCAGGCCTCAAACGGGGCTAACCTGACCTGACCTGGGGAAGTAATTACATGTCTGTTTAGTCAGAAAATCCTAGCTTGGCATTCTAACAGAAACTGCGACCCCTTTTGTCGTTTTTCCTGTAATAATGACGACATGGCCCAGGATTTTGTCTGGTACTGTGGCAAGCAATTTTAATAGCATTGCATGTAAGATTGGGACCTGATGCCTAAAATTTTTTGAGGTGAGATTTTATTATTTGGTGTGCCTTATCCATCATTCGTCATGTTCTTTTCAACAATTGGATCCAGAGGATGGACATGAAAAATCCCTTGTAAGGTTAATGGTAGTGGTACCCCTGTATTGGAAAGAGTTGGGTTGAGTGGACAACTGGGCACATTTTAGGTGCACTGGTCATAAATTCCAACAATAGATACAATAGTAGAAGTTTGTACGTAGTTGGGTTTTTCTAATCCTGACGTTTTTTTTCCAGTGTCGGCTGTGTCCTTTCTTGCTAATTGGTTGCACAGTTGGAATTTATGAGGAGACAGATACTTAACCATTAGTTGTCAGTTTTCTAATGATTCAGCTCTATAAGTAAAAGCCTTTTCAGTTAATCCCAGACTTTGAATTAATTGGAGTGAACATTGAAGGAAAAGATTGTATTTGAGTAATTATTTAATTATGCTTCCCATTATGACTATCCAGTGTCTTGTTCAAATATGCGAGTTTGTGAGATGAAACTGAGTAAAATCTGCATTTTTTCAGGTCTTTGTAAATGATCAGTTCCTAAATTGGGATCCAGAGCACCGAATTAAAGTTCGTATTGTATCTGCCAGGGCTTACCATTCATTGTTCATGCACAACATGTAAGTATCGAGGTCAAACTACAGAGCAGATTTTTAATTCAACTTCATTTCATCAAAGATACAATAAAGAGAAATAAGCAAGCTTTGCGTTGTTTTTATTACATATACATTTGAGCATTAATACGTTATATATTTAAATTTTGTATGCGTAGAAATGAAATAAGTAGCCAGATATGAGGTCAAACCATAGAAAAGATGCAATAACGTAATAGCTTAGTGTATATAAAATAACTGGGTGGGTTACAGGTGTATCCGACCCACTCCTGAAGAGCTGGAGGACTTCGGAACTCCGGACTTCACTATATACAATGCTGGGCAGTTTCCATGTAATCGTTACACCCACTACATGACTTCCTCGACTAGCATAGACCTCAATCTTGCTAGGAGGGAAATGGTCATCCTTGGAACCCAGTATGCTGGGGAAATGAAGAAGGGTCTATTCAGCGTAATGCATTACCTAATGCCTAAGCGTCAAATTCTCTCCCTCCACTCCGGTTGCAATGTGGGAAAAGATGGGGATGTTGCCCTCTTCTTTGGATTATCAGGTACAGTATCACTAATCATCATTCTTGCAGTGGAGACTGGAGAGCGAGCAGCTACCAAATGATATGTTCCTCTTGTGTTCTTTGCCTGATAATCTATTTTGTCTCATAAGTCTTCATTGCTGATTAATTCCCTTCTTCTTGTTCTGCTTTTATAGGTACTGGAAAAACTACTCTGTCTACTGATCACAATAGATATTTAATTGGGGACGATGAACATTGCTGGAGTGATAATGGTATTTCAAACATTGAGGGAGGTTGCTATGCCAAGTGCATTGATCTTTCAAGAGAGAAAGAGCCTGATATCTGGAATGCCATCAAGTTTGGAACTGGTAACTTTCTAATCCATTTTAGCTCTTTTTTATTTTGGAAAAAATAGATCTTTCTTTTTATCTCAAATCAGCAATCTTTTTGGATTTCTTTAGCGCTTTTCATTTGGTGGGGTTCAACTGGTGGGTAATAATATTTGCTTTTTGCAGTATTGGAGAATGTGGTGTTTGATGAGCATACTCGAGAAGTTGATTACACAGACAAATCTGTCACAGGTAATAATCAATCTGCAGATGAAGAATTTCTTTTGGCTAGTCGTTAATTAGGTTCTAGGTCCTAGTTTTCACTGTACCATAAAATATAAATTGCAACATTGGCAACCAAATAAATTAGACGAATGTGTGAAAATGACTTCTTTACTGGTCTCCAGCGCACTTCAGGTTACTTTCTGATGCACACTAATTCTGCTCTTAACATTGTTGCAGAAAACACGCGGGCAGCATATCCAATAGAGTACATTCCAAATGCTAAGCTACCATGTGTTGGTCCCCATCCAAAGAACGTGATTCTTCTGGCATGTGATGCATTTGGGGTTCTCCCACCTGTGAGCAAGCTAAGCTTGGCACAAACCATGTATCACTTCATCAGTGGTTACACTGCTCTGGTAGTAGCTAAACCATGCACTCTTTTCAATACATTTTGAAATGAATCTCAAGCATAGCTTAAAATTGAGGTTAACCACTATACTCTCCATAATTAAAATAGGTAGCAGGGACAGAGGATGGTATTAAGGAGCCACAAGCAACATTTTCAGCTTGCTTTGGTGCGGCCTTCATAATGCTGCATCCTACCAAGTATGCAGCTATGTTAGCTGAAAAAATGCAGAAGTACGGTGCAACAGGTTGGCTTGTCAATACCGGCTGGTCAGGTGGCAGGTGCGTGACTTTGCTAATTTGACACATACAAATCTTATATTTTTGCTCATAGCATAAATTCATTAACTCCCACCCCCTTTTTGTAGCTATGGATCAGGAAACCGTATCAAGTTAGCATACACGAGGAAAATTATTGATGCCATACATTCTGGAGACCTTTTGAATGCAAACTACAAGAAGACTGAAGTGTTTGGGCTCGAAATCCCAACTGAGATTGAGGGCGTGCCTTCAGAAATCCTGGATCCTATTAACACCGTAAGCTGTTACTTGATCTTTCTTTCATTTTATCAAAATCTTTTTGGATCCTTTTTCAGACATGATGTGAATTTTTCTCTTAAACTGCAGTGGTCGGACAAGAAGGCATACAATGATACCTTATTGAAGCTGGGTGGTCTGTTCAAGAACAATTTTGAGGTGTTCTCAAATTATAAGATTGGAAAAGACAATAATCTGACTGAGGAGATTCTTGCAGCTGGTCCTATTTTCTAATCAGAATGATTTCAATTTCATAGATTGAAATGGAGTGATGTGTGGTAATAATAATGTCTAAACTACATGTTAAAAGTTTATAGTAGTAGTTGAAAGAATTCTCAAGTGCGTGTACTTCTTCATGTGATATAAGTTTTGTGCAACTTTTTACTGAGTTATTGTTATTTCTATGAGCAACACCTTCTAATAAGTGGTGGATGAACACCCCACGAATTTGCTTCTTTCATTTATAAAAATAACTGTACTTTTTTATTTTTTTAAAACTCAACTTTTTTAAAATTGTCAGTACAACTAACTCAACCCACGACAATTAAAAAAAAAAAAAATAGGACAGGTAACCAACGAATGAAGATGATCTAAAATTTCTTGACGATGTATAAGAAATTCTCATAATCAAATGTAATACAACAGCAAATTTATAAAAAATTCACATTATTATGAGCTGTTTGGGAATGGTTTTATCTTTTCGCCCTTTTGATAACTTTGCAAGTTTGTATGAAGTATGAACTAATAATGTATTTTTTCCTACACATTATTTCGATTTATCGTTCAGTTTCGTGAGTTTATGTCAAATTTGGTATTCAAACTAAAATTATTTACAAAATTGGCTTTGTTTTCAAACAATTTACTAAAATGGCGCTCGATCATGGCATATAAAAATGTGCTTGGAATCCTCTTCTACTGGATGAGGACTTTGTGTAACAAGAAACTCACTAAATCCTCATATGGCAAAAGAGGATTCAAGGTTAAGTGAATTCGTCTCTTAGTCAATTATAAGGCAATTGACTAGTTAAAATGAATCGATTCTCATACAAATACAAAAATGCATGTCATGAGAATCTTATGTTGTGTCAACGCGAATACGTCATTGCCGAATAAAATTCAGAACTATCAGTAAAATAGAGTAACGTACTGAGTGAGACAAGTAATAAAATTGATGAAGATTTGGTTATATAAATAATTGAATAAGTTTGTGAGGGAATGAAGAATAAGAATATTAACACAAAATTCTCATTTATCATTTGAGGATTTAGTGTTCACGTGGTTCTATTTACGAAAATGGGGACAAATTGTGCTTAGAATATTCTTCCATTGGATGAGGATTTTGTGTAACAAGGAACCCACTAAATATTCATATGGCAAGAGGATTTAGTGGAGAAATAAAAATTTAATATATTATTCAATTACCTTTTTTTTGGGGCGAAATGTTTAGTATTGAAATAAAATTAGCACGCAGGTGGTAGAAATATTCATAATTCCGTACATATCCCTACAACCAGTGAAAACAATGGAAGAAAGTGATAGAAATTCTCATGACCCATGTTGAAATTTCATCACCTGTAGAGAAAGTTGCAAGAAGTGATGTAAATTCTCAAAACCTTTTGAGAATTTCCACAACCCGTAAAAACAGTAGAAGAAAGTGACAGAAATTCTCACAACTTCTATGAAAATTCTCACGATTTGTGAATAGTTAAGAAGAGTAGCAGAAATTCTTATTATCCCTATATACATTCTTACAACCCGTAGAAACATTGAAAGAGAGTGGCAGAAATGATCACAAATCCTTGTGAAAATTCTCACAATATGTGACAACACCAGAAGGAACTAGGAGTGACAAAAATTATCACAACTCCAATGTAGAAGTACCCATAACTTTTATAATCTTTTTTTTTTATTATTCATCATTTCTTTTTTTATATTTAAAAATAATTTCACCCACATATTTTTAACAATTTTTTAAATGCAAAGAAATAAATAATATAAACATACATATTTTTTTTATGCTGAAAAACACTACAAATATCTTAAGTTGCAAATAAATTTACTACAAAATAAATGCACATATTAATATAATTTTAAAATATAGTAAAATTAATATAAATATATACTTTAACATGGAATACAGTACTTATTTAAAATTTTCTCCACTCATGAATTCACTAGAGCTCATTCACAATACAAATTCGTTCATATTGTGTTATAGCTTGAGAACACATACAATAGAATAAAAACATTAAACATTTGCCTCCTTATATGTTTAATCATTCATCCATGTCTATTGCAAATAACAATTACATGCACAATACACTATTTACTTTTACAAATAATATTAGGTTGGAATATATTCTTATTCCACTAGCAAAATTATTCTAAAATTGTATAATTAATCCTCATCGGGTAGATGAGGGTTTGGTGTTAATATTCTTAATTCCTAACAAACTTATTGAAATATTTGTATAACCAAATACTCATATACTGAATGAGGATTTAGTATTACTAAATGTCCCACTCAATACTCTATTTTCGCTAATGATTTTGAATTTTATTTGACAATGACAAATTCACACAAACTATAAAGTGAGATTTGCACAATAAATAATATTTGTATGGGAATCAATTCCTTTTACTTTAATAGTCAACTGTCTTACGATCGATTACGAGACAAATTTATTTAATCATAAATTCTCTTTTGCCATATAAGGCTTTAGTGCATTTTTTGTTACGCAAATTTCTCATTTAGCTGAAGAGGATTATAAGCAAAATTTCACGTCCTCACTCCAACATTTTAGTAAGTAGTTTGAAAACAACACCAACTTAATAAATAGTGTTAGTTTTAAGGTCTAAATTTGTCATAAAACCCCATTTCATAGAGTTGATGCATCTTGAGGGAATAGGACCCGCGCCTGAATTTGTTTTAGGCTAATGCAGAAGTGTGAAGGGAGTATTTCAAGATTTCCATAATTTTATTTTTCCTTCTTTTTTTTTTTTTAAATTTGTATTTTGTATTATCGGGTCAATTATATTGAAAATACCTGAACTTTGGGGGTTTTTTCACCGCTGTACCTAAACTTTAAATTCTTTCACAAAAATAGCTGACTTTTCAAATAATTTGCACAAAAATCGTTTTTACAGGTCATCAGGTAAAGTCCCGGTTACTAGGACCAATTTGAAATTTTTCATCATCTTCCTCCTCAAACCAAGGACCAAACTGAAATTATCCATAGAAAAATAGAAAAAAAAAAAAAATCTTCATCTTCCTGATCGGCAAACTTCTCATCTCTTCCCTTACATTGCTCGCCATGACCGACCACAACACCATTATTAACACCACCACCACTCACTCCACCATAGGCATATCACAACCACCATAACCAGTAGCAAACAACCCAGAACCAATTTTTAGCAAAATAAAAAATTAATCAAGACTGATACTTTCCCTATAATTCACAACCCAAACATAGCTTTCGTTTGAAAAAAAAAAAAAATCCAAATCCATAGATCAATTCAGAATTTAGCTTTAGTTTTTGGTCACCTTCATAATCATAACTGGTGTTTAGCTCGATTTTTCAAGATTTAAGAATACAATGGTTGGCATCAATGCTGAGACAATGCTATGTTATACGAACAACCCAGAAGTCAAGATCCAAACTTTCCTCAACAAAATCACAATAAATATCCAAAATTCAACAAACCCAACAAAAAGATCGACAAAACAAGAAACAAAACTAAAGGAAATAGTCAATCAAGTACCAGCTGGAACATGATTGAGTGCGATGCCGATACTAGGCAAAGCCTCAGCTCCTTTTTCTCCACCCATACTTCTTTTTTCCGATTAGTCCGCAAAATTTTCAGGTGCCCAAGTGTAGAAGCTGGCGATTGCAAAATAAAAGTAACAGATTGCATATGCCAGAACCCTGATCTCAAGAATAGACGAATCTCCCCACACTTTAGCCAGAAAGAAAATAACTCACCAGCACAAGCATTACAAAAGCAGAACATACAGTATTTTCCTAAAATTTGCAACAGTTAAGCAATTAAATAACCTCAAAATCGAAATTGAGGCAGCAACAGAAATTCAATGAATTAGAATTTAGAAATGGAAAAGGAACCGTGCACCATTGGCTCGTTGGATTTGCAATTTACTAAAGAAATTCGCTGGATTAATATTCTTTGGATGGTCAGAACAGTAGAGGCAACGCTGTGTTCTTTACTTTTGGGGTTGAATGAAATGGAGCAGCAGCAGGGATAAGTATCGAAGCAGCACATATAGGCATTGCAAATCGTGTGGAGGTTTCTGAAGAAGGGAGCAGAGGATGATCGGAAAGAAGAATCAGTTGGGTTGTGCCATTTCTGTCGCGTCTAGGTTAATCACAGAGTTGCATTTTTAGAAGGGAAGAGGGCTTCGATCGAAATTGAAAATTGAAGAGGGGGGTGGCGGTGACATCCAAGACTTGATCGGAAAGAGAGAAGATGAGACGATGGGATGGCGGCTCGAGCTGGCTGGGACAAAGAGAAGCGAATGAGTGGTGGCAGTCTTCTAGACTTAGGACAGAGAGAAGATGAGGCGGCAGGTGGAGGTTGAGCTTATGTTGATCTTGAATAAGAGAAGGGAAGAGAGGAGGCGGTAGTGGTGGCGGGGATAGTAGTGTCAATGGTGGTGTGGTGGCTGGTTGCGGCGAGCATAAGAGAGAATAGAAGTTTGGTGAGGAAGTTGAATTTTTTTTTTTTGGAAAATTTCAGTTTAGTCCTCCTTGATTTGAGGATGAGGATAATGAAAAATTTTAAATTGATTCAAATAGCTACCACGTCAGCTGATGACCTGTAAAAATGATTTTTGTGCAAATTATTTAAAAGGTCGGCTATTTTTGTGAAAGAATTTAAAATTTAGGTACCGCGATGAAAGAACCCCCAAAATTTAGATATTTTCAATATAATTGACCCTGTATTATCTGTATTAAATTTTGAAATTAATTTTAATAATCTAAATTTTATATAAAATTAAAAATAAAATAATTAAATCTGTTAAATTTATGGACATATGAAATATGAAATTTATAATATATAAAAAAATAAAAATAAAAATCATATCTCGAAATTACTGATATGAGACATGCAGAGCCTTTCTTTTACTAGCTGTCGTCGTCCTTGTACTCATTTATTACTCTATTAGAGAAAGCCACCTTATCATCATGCGCTATAATTATACATGCTGACGGCCAAATCCACTTCTTTTTTTTTTTTTTAACATATACGGCCAAATCCAACCTAAAGATTGGTCTGGCGGTGAAGTAAGTCATCAAAGATCAAAAAATTCTGGGTTCAAACTTTGGGGGTAACTAAATAAAAAAAATATATATATATACGGCCAAATCCAGTTCAGTCTTCTCATCTTGTTCATTCTAATATTCTTTGGCCTAAAGTCTATGCAACTACTTCCCACCACTTTCCTGTGTTGCCAAACAATAAAAAAGAATGTGCTGTTTGTAATTGAAAATTCATAATCTTGAGAGAAATCCCACTTCCTCCTTTGCCTTCAACATGGCAGACATTATTCTATCCCCACTCCTCCAAGTGGTTTTTGAAAAATTAAGCACTCCTCTTCTCGAAGGAATAGCCAATCGACTTGGTCTTGAAAGAGAGGTCACTGCACTCTGCCATAAGTTGAGGACTATCAGAGCAGTTCTCGAAGATGCTGAAGAGCACCAGTTTTCTAACAGAGCTTTCAGGATTTGGTCTGCAGAGCTTAAACAACTTGCTTTTGACGTCGAGGATTTCCTTGACGAGTTCTCTCTAGAAGCTATTCGAGCTGGAAACTCTAATGGGTTCATTGGGCAGGTACGCAGCTTGCACTCTTCTTTAGAACAACTTGTTCATCAGATTGATCTGTTTCCTAGAATAACCCAAATTAGGGAAAATTTGCGAACTTTAGTACAGGAGAGGTCTAGTTTCCATTTAAGAGATCGAGTGGTTAGACCAAATAGTAGAAGTAGAAGGCATACTGGGTCTTCTATAATTGAATCTGAAGTTTTGGGGAGAGAGGATGATAAGGAGCAGATAGTTAGGCTTTTACTCTCTACAAATAATGGGTTTAGTCCTGGTGATATTTCAGTTTTGTCCATTGTTGGGTTAGGAGGCCTTGGTAAAACTACACTTGCCCAGTTAGTTTACAATGACGAGAGGGTAAGAAGGCATTTTGATTTGAAAATGTGGACATGTGTAAATGATGATTTTGATGTTGAAAGAATTATGATATCTTTATTAGAATCTGGTGGAAAGCTTAAGTGTGACTTTTCTGGAATGGATGCACTGCAATTTCAGCTTCAGGAACTATTGATTGGAAAGAGATACTTGCTAGTGCTAGATGATGTGTGGAATGAGGATGATAATGAGTGGGATAAACTAAGAACTTCACTGAGAGGTGGTGCGGAGGGTAGCGTAATCATTGTCACCACTCGGAGCGAAAAGGTAGCATCTATAATGGGCAGTGTTTATAACCATTATTTGGAAGGTTTGTCCGATAATTATTGTTGGGATTTGTTCAAGAAACGAGCTTTTGGCCAGGATGAAGACAAGCATAGAAACTTATTCCCAATTGGTATGCAGATAGTGACGAAGTGTGGAGGTGTACCTTTAGCTGCAAGGACTCTAGGAGGCTTGATGCGCTTTAAAAAAGATGAAAGAGAATGGCTTCTTGTGCAGGATAGTGATCTCTGGGATCTATCTCAAAATGAAACTGACATTTTACCTGCATTGAGATTAAGTTACAGTCACTTGCCATCCCATTTGAAGGCATGCTTTGAATTTTGCTCAATATTTCCTAGAAATTATGTAATCAAGAAGGAAAAGTTAATCCAGCTTTGGATTGCCGCTGGCTTGATTCAATCACCTGAAGGGAGAAAAACCCTTGAGTTTATTGGAGATGAGTACTTCAATGATTTGGTGTGGATGTTTTTCTTTCAAGATATACACAAAAGTGAAAATGGCAGCATTCTTGAGTGCAAAATGCATGATCTCATTCATGACTTGGCGCAATCTATTGCCGGAAGTGAATATGTATGGGTGGAAAATGACAGAATGCCGCAAGATTTCTCCCAAATTCGTCACTGCTCCATGATTTGTAATTTTAGCCCACATACAATTCCTGAAGCCCTGTATGAAGCAAAGAAGTTGCGAACCCTCATCTTGTTATTGCCAAAAGGAGACCTTGGAGAACTACCTCCTAATGTGTTTTCAAATTTCAGATATTTGAGGGTGTTAGATTTAAGTGGCAGTTGCATTAAAAGGCTTAGTGAATCAATCTCCTCTTTTTTATTTTTGAGGTATCTAGACATCTCTAACACACATGTTAATCACTTACCTGAAAGTGTCTGCAACCTTCAAAATTTACAAGTGATGAACCTTTCCGGTTGCTACAATCTTGTTGAGTTGCCAAGAGACATGGCCAATATGTATAAGCTGCGGCATCTAATATTACACGGTTGTGACAGGCTCGTTAAAATACCGAAATTTATTGGAAAATTAGTATATCTTCGATCATTGTCTATATTTATTGTAGGAACTGAGAGAGGTGAAAGCATTACTCAGTTAGGAAATCTGAACCTTGGAGGGCAGTTGAATATTCTTCGCTTAGAGAATGTGAGGGAGCCGGCACAAGCAATAAAAGCTGACATAATTGGAAAGAGAAACCTCCAGTCATTAGCTTTATCCTGGGGAAGTAATCACAATGGTGTGAACATGAACAATGCTAATGATGGGAGAGTAGAGCAAGTGATTAATTGCCTACAACCACACAAATATCTAAACAAGCTGAGTATTGAACAGTATCCCGGAATGCAATTTCCGGTATGGATGTCTTTTTCGAAACTCCCGAATATAACTGAGCTTATCTTGATTAACTGCAGGGGGTGTGAAAATCTTCCTTCGTTGGGCCAACTTCCGTTCCTTAAGGTCCTTTACTTGCAAGGAATGGATGCAGTGAAAAGAATTGATGGTCAGTTTTATGGTCAAACAGAAAGGGCATTTCCATCACTGGTAAAGCTAACCCTCCTAGAATTTCCTAATTTAGAAACTTGGTGGATTTTCAATAGGAGAGAAGACTTCCCTTCTCTTACCAAATTGATCATTAATAGATGTTTCAAGCTGAGAAGCATCCCGTGTTTCCCATTTTTGAAACATTTGGAGCTACGGAACTGTGACAATATGTTATTGCAGGCTGCATCAAATCTAACCTCTCTTACTATTCTTGTCATTGATGAGTTCACAAACTCTTTTTTTCTAGAGAACTTGTTGCAAAACAATAGTCTTCTTGTGTCTTTAATGATTAGCTCATGTCCAAAACTCCGCTCCATGTCTCCCAGTTTAGTAAACCTTGTGAATCTGAAATCATTGGCAATACGGTGGTGTCAAGAGCTCCAATCTTTGCCTCATGGATTACAAAATCTTAGTTGTTTGGAGTCCTTGGAAATTGTTGAGTGCCATAGTCTTGTATCTTTACCAGAGGACATTCAGAGTCTTAGTTCTCTTCGATCTCTATCCATTGAGAATTGCAATAACCTCACATTCCTGCCACCAGAACTTCAATTCCTCACATCGCTTGAGCATTTGACCATTATGTATTGTCCAAAATTGGCTTGTTTGCCTGATTTGCAAAATTTATGTGCTCTTAGAAGTTTGACCATTTTAAACCTTCCAGAGCTGTCATCTCTACCACAGGGCCTGCAAAACGTCACTACATTGCAATATTTGGAAATTCGTGATTGTCCTGGTCTAGAATCATTGCCAGATTGGTTGTCCAACCTTACCTCGCTTCGATCATTGGCATTGTCTCAATGCCAAAATTTGGCATTTCTACCACAAGGGCTACAACATTTGAATTCGCTACAACGTCTGTCTATTCAGGATTGTCCTATCCTGGAGGAAAAGTGTAGAAGGGAAATCGGTGAGGATTGGGAAAATATAATGCACATAGCACATATCTATATTGGTTCACCAGAGTGCAAGGATCACAGTGCAGCAAGCAGCTCAAGAGCTTATTGAATGATCTTTAATACGTTATTCAGGTATGCAATTCTACTCAAAAACTGGTTTGGATTTGGCTTGATTTCCTTCAGTTAGGAGTGCAATCTAAAATAATTAGAAGAATTCATATATAGAATTACATAACATTTGCTTTTGTGCCTATACGTATTGCAGGTGGCAGTAACATACATCATTCTTCTGATAAGTCCTGGAATTCTTTCTGAGAAATGCATTCTGAACTCCAAGATTTGCCCTTTTTGGCCCAAGACTGATTTTCAGATATGTCGCCTATTTGCTCCCTAGTCAAGTATGCATGTACATTTGTTCAGTTGATAGGCCGGAAGTAACAATTTGGATATGGCTGGTAGTTCAACCTTGACCGATCAAAACATAAGATTGCATGCTGTTTTAAAGAGTTCAATGATTCGGAGATATCAGACTTGTTTTAGCAGTTGAACTCACTGTAATGACACTTAGATAATATAATTCAGAATACTAACTCTAGTGAATACGTTATTTTATTGATGCAGCTTTGATGATCAATCAATCGTGCACCATGCATAAATCTACCTTGATTTATAATTTTACAGAACATGTAAATTAATTTTGACTTATTCCATCACGGTCAGTCTTGTATCTGCATCATACGCTTCTTCTATCACCGATTATATAGAATGCTTGATCGATAAGCTGCAGATGCATGTTTAAGGCCAACAGCCATTGTTGGATCACTTTATTCTTCAAGCCTTGTCAAAAGCTTGTGCTGGTATGCTTTTTCAAAGTTGTTAAGCTAAGTAATGGTTTTGTACTACATTCCAAAACTATGATTATGAATGTTAGGAACAACAAACTTAACCAAGAGGCATACTTTTGCCTCAAGTCTATCATTATATTTGACCAAGTTAATAACACTGAAACTGTAACAGTTATTTTAGAGCTATAATTTTTTATATCATAATTAAGATTCACTGGCTGAAGCCCCGTCATATTTGTGCTTATTCTTGCCAGAGTCGACAGGAATTAGGATCTCCGCTGCAAGACCCAAGCAAAATGCATGTGCTATGCCAAACCTAGGACTACCAAATCAAGAGAAATATCAAAATAATGCTATTACATAACTACTAACAGCAAGGCTTTGACCAAATCCCAACTATACATGACATTTTAAAAACCAAATGCAAGCAATCAAACAAAATTGCTGCAATTAAATAAAATTAAAGAGTTACACTGCATAATGTATAATTCATTTTACATAAGGATGATGATGGCACCTTCTTGTTTTCTCAAAAAAATAAAAATAAAAATGATGGCACCTTGATGTACTTATAATTGGATGTTACACGTAAGGTTAACAAATAAAGTGTTTAAATAGCACTCCTACAAAATTTACAAAAGAAATTAAGGGGTCATAAATATTCATTTATATAGTGATTTAAAAAAATTAAAAATAAAATAAAATTGGATTTTTAATCTCCTTTTTTTTTTAATTAACCACGAGATGTCCTGTAGGGTTCACAACTATGGCACGGCACCTTTAAGACACAACTACATCCAGACTAATCCTCGTTCGAGCTGAGTATGTCCCTTTCAGGAGGCAAAGCTATGACTCCAAATTTTAAATAGCTGCGTATATGAGAGGGTCTGAACTCGCGAACTCACCTACGCCTTGGGGTTATTTAACCTCCTATTAGACTAAGGAAGACTAAGTATAATTAACCCCTTACCACCAAAGGGTTCAGTTCAGTGGTAAGGATGTTGGCTCTTTACCTGGGAGACCAGGGTTCGAGTGGTACTTCCCCACCCTTTAAAATAGATATATCTTTATAATTCGGTCAAAAAAAAAAAAAAGTATAATTAACCCCTTAAAAAGTGAAAAATGCATATTGGAATAAAAGTTAACATATTCCTAATATGTAGTCAAACATGATTAACTTATAATCATGTAATTTTCAACCTTCGGTTCACCTCATACTAAACGGCTCCTAAGAAAACACCGGGAGGGAAGCATAAGGCTAAGCAAGCAAACCTTCTTTTTTCATTTCCATTGATGGCGACGGTGGTTAAAATAATAAGAACGAAAAAAAAAGAAGAATATACATTGGAAAAAGAAGAATAAACAACGAAATGAAAAAATAGGATTAAGTTTAGATATGGGTATGATTATAATTTAACCATTAAAAATGTTACTGGCTTAAATAATAAAATTAAATTTTAAAACAATTAAATTGAATTGGTAAAAAATAAAATATATTTTATATTTAAGTAAAAAAAAAAAACAATCCAACTAAGAATTTATGTACATACAGTATTAATCTAAGCATATTATCTATAGACACAACACATTAAGCCCCATCTCCTCTAACTATTAACTGGTGCATGTGTGTATATATCTGTAAAAAAAAAAAAAAAACACCAATAGACTAAATAATAACAAATTTTCAAAATTGAGGGAATGAATTGGCAAATTAAACATCAAATAAATAAAGGCAAGTTGCAGGGCAAATTAAACATTTTTTTCTTTCTTTTTTCTGAAAGAAAGAATAACACAAATACAACAAGCGCACATTAGCGCTGGGCCTTTTAAAATTTCTGCGATTCCGGTTGATCCGCAAAACTGAAACCCGCAAGGATCCATTTATACTGTGATAATGACTAACAAAGCCCTACCTTCAAAAACAAAATCATCAAAATTCACCATTATATGAAAAATCCCGCTGTTTTTCAATATCTACTTCCACGTTCATGGTGTTTCCGGTGAAACCTCACAGTTCTTCGTTAAAACCCTAATACTGCTACTTGCAATTACGCAATCTACATACCAATTATATAATTGGCCATGGCTTTGAGGGACCAAGCGCTTTCTCTTCTTACTGCAGCGAACAACCATAGCGATTTGGCGGTTAAGCTTTCTTCTTTAAAACAGGCCAAAGACATTCTCTTATCCGTTGAGCCGTCTTTTGCTGCTGAGCTCTTTCATTACTTGACGGAACTCCAATTCTCTCATGAGATTCTCGTTCGAAGAATGCTCGTCGAGTCAGTTCAAAACCCTAGCTTATTATTCTTTCCTATTCATTGTGTTTATTTTGATTTTCCCTTGTCAAATTTGATTACTTATTGTGTGATTTAAGATTGCATGCTCTATCTAGTAGTTTAATTTCTTTATGTTTTTTGATTTGCTAATTCCGTTTAACTAGATCTTTGGTTTCGTTCTCTCAAATAGTTAGTTTTTATTGCACTTGCGTCCTCTGCTGTTTAGTTTAATCTTTTTGATTTAATAAATATATTGCTTGCTTACTTTAGTTGCAATGAATTCTGTTTTTCTTGGTTTGCAGGATAATTGAAGAAGTTGGTTTGCAAGGAATGGAGCATTGTTCTATATTCATTCCTGTATTACTGGCGTTTTTGAAAGATACTGATCCTGTTGTTGCAAAGCAGTCTATTGTTAGCGGAACACGTTTCTTTTCCGCTGTTTTAGAGGAAATGACATTGCAGGTATCCGTTCCTTCTGTATCTCTCTTCCTGGAAAGGAACTGACAATTGACTTGGTTCATTTTAACTTTGGGTTTTGATTATAATATACCTTTTTTTTTTCCTGAGAAAGTTTACAGTATACTCATATTGATGCTTTTGTACTGGTTTTAGTGGTAAATTGCCTGCTTTTCTAGTTTACGTTTGCTTTATTCAAATTGTGGCGTGCTAAGTTGTTCAAGGTTCTCTTATTTTTAATTTATTTTATGACATCCTATTAGAAACATGATTATTCATTTCTTCCAAGCGCTAAATTGTTTTCCATCTTGTCAAGCTTACATTTATACGTTTTGACTGAATTCCCATATTATTTATTTGTAAATGATGTGCATTCTCTCAGTTTTCTGGTGCCATTGTGATCATTTGAGTCCTTTTAACCTTTTTAGTTCCATCGGCGGGGTAAGGTGGATAGATGGATTGAAGAATTATGGATATGGATGCTAAAGTTCAAGGATGCTGTGTTTGCAATTGCAATGGAGGTAGGCAATACTATCTGAAAAATCTAACCTAATGCTCTCTCCTTTTTTTTTTTTTTTCACTTTGAAATAATGCTTGGTGATAAGTAGTTTGTGCCTTAACCACCTTTTTGAGAAAATGGGTCCTTACATACTGTACATTTGTCTTGCAATTTATCAATTTGTTATTCTGTAACTCTCCTGAAAGCCTATATAAGCGATAGATCTATGTCATGAATCTACGTATTAACCACTTGTATGTTAGAAAGTTGTTCTTTCTTGTGCTCTGTTTGAAGAAGCTGCTTATGAGAAAAGTCCAGATTTAATTTTGAAATTTAATTTCTTAATCAAGAACAAATTCTATATTTGTCAAGCTTCTTGGTGAAGTATTTATATCTAAAAACTGCTTCAGTTTGAAATGGAATGTATCTGGCCTTTCCGATCTGTATAACCTGGTCAGAAAGTGTGAAATCTTTTGCTAATTTGTTTTTTTAAATTCCTTGTAGCCTGGTTCTGTTGGAACAAAGTTGCTGGCCTTAAAATTTCTGGAAACGTACACATTACTTTTTACTGCTGACTCCAGCGATTCTGAAAAACTTGTTGCCGAAGGTATTGCATTCTGACCTCTAATTATTTACAACTTTACTTATGAGATTAGATCACAATTGATTTTTCTTTCTGAGTTCTATATTTTTTACTTTTAACAAACAGCTGTCTTTCCCTGCTGATTTGGCTTTACTTGTCACAGGAAATAGGCGCTTATTTAATGTTTCATGGCTGGCTGGTGGCCATCCTCTTTTGGATCCAGTTGCGCTTATGTCAGATGCAGACCGCACTCTTGGGATTTTATTAGAATTCTTACAGACTCCAGAAAGTCGTCCTGGTGCATTGACCATTGTTGTTGTGAGTTGGTGAGGTTTCACGCACTAATTCTCAGTTTATCTTGATACTTTTGATTATAGTCTGATTTGTTGTCCATAGATACCTTCATATTCCCTTTTCATTTTGAAATCCTTATCCTACAATAGAGCTTTTGCTAGATTTGGATTATGTTTTTCCAACTTATGATGCATATCCAGGCTACATTTATTTCTACCTAACATCAGATTTCTTTTGTGAGTGATTATTCATTGTTTGCATTTCTTTGTTTACTGTCTTGTTTGTAAAAGTTGCCTAGTGTTTATCAAAGTCAGATATGTAAGAGTCAATCTTGCTCTCTCTCTTAACTATTGCTTTCCATTTCATTAAACTTTCAAGGAAATTTTGAATGTCTCATTTAATAAGTTTGAGCATTCTTTATCTGATCCTTATTCAGCATGCATGGTTGCAAGAAACTGCAGCTAAAATTTGAACATTCTAAGAAATTTACCAGGGATATATCACATTTCTTTACTTAGAGCTGCAGCTTTGAATGACTATTTTACTATTGAACTGTTAGGTTTCTTATGAACAACACCTTGCATTTGAAGTCTGGCCTGCATCTTGATATTATATGTGCATCTTACCTTTTGGGACAGCACAAAACAATTGCCATTTTAATTTCTAAAATTGACAAAATTACTTGAATAATATATTATATGGTAAATTTCAAAGTCATGCTATCTCATGTTTTTGTATATCAAATGTTCGTTATTCTAGTAATGGCTGGTTTGGTTGATTGGTTCCTGACATTTTCTTTTGTGGTCAGCAGCCATAAATTAAAAGTGAATCCCTTTCTTCGGCTTTATTGACACACAGTCAGCCATCCACTGTTTTGGGCTGTTACTGTATCATGAATGGGTCTTTGTTATTTATTTCATTTCGTTCGGCATTGATATTTTCTTGTGGAGCTATTAGATTGTTGTCTTGTGGAAGAAACTTGTGAAATCTATATAGCAGTCTATGGTGTTATATACTTGCAATGTTGTATATTATTAGGGTAGCTAACATTTTATTGGCAAAAAACTTTGAACACTCATTCTTTACCTTCTTGGCCATATATCTTCTTGCGCATGTAATGTTTTATTGCAAAGATCATATTTTTGCTAAAAGCCTTTTTTCTTGCTAACAGGTTGAGAAAAATTTGTAAAATTTTTACGCATGCTTATTATTCCATGTTATCATCTTCTAAAGTAGTCACTTGGGAACTTTCTTTTGGTCTGATTGTAGCATGTTAGTATGGTTGTAATTATTGTTTAGTGGTTTATAGGTTGTGTACTCAGTAACATTCTGATAGCTATCAAATGGTATGCCATATTATCGCCCCTTCACCCACCCTTTACCCTTGCTACTCACTGTGAAAGAAAGAGAAGAAAGGAACAATAAGATATCATGGAAGGTTTATTTGCTCAGATTCCTTATGGTTTTGTTTACTGTTAAGATTTGAGCCAAAATTCTATCAATCCTTGTCTTATTCCAAGGAGATGAATTGGTTGCATTCATCCCTAATGTTTCATTTGCAAACATGAAATTTGATTTCAACGATTGTAGACATGCCTTGTGTAATACCTGTTACTAATAAAGATTGTAAAAATTTCTACACATTCATATAGGTAGTAAAACAGGTTGTAGTACAAGTTCAACTGCTTGTTTGTGTGTGATTGCAGCATGCTGACCAGCTCTCTTTTGAGGAATTATTGTGCTTGGATGCTGCTGAATTGATGGTTCAGATAGTGGGAGTTTCAGGGCTAGACAATGTTGACATTGTTTGGGTACTTTTCGGCACAATTGGCCAGTGATAGTGGTTAACTGATGGTAAAACTGTCATCCCAGATTGTGAGGGAGACTGGGTTGTCATGCAAGACAGTTTATCTCTGTAAACTGTTAAAAGACCATTGATTTATTGTTTGGGTTTTGGCATTATATGTGTGTACAGCAGAGTATATCCAGATTGAAAATGTATTATGGTCTGTTACATTTGATACACATTTAATCCTTTCAAGTAATCAAAAGTTCTTATAATGGGGATTGCCCTTCTATAATTCTCCTCTTTCATTTGTTATGGTTTGAACTATCCATTTCACTTTATTAGTCTTGCATTCGTTTTGTAAAGTTTTATCTACTTATATTTGTTGGTATATGTCGCAACCAATGAAATATCAATCTTATCTGGTTTAGGCCATTAGTTAAAATATGAAATTGATTCTGTTGTTTTGTGAGCATCTGAAGTAGAGTTTGGCTCCTCAAGGACCTTCCCCGTTAACAATTCCATGGCATATATACTCTATAACAAACAACCACTTGCATTTTTACAGTTATTAATCAAATCAAAGGTCTAAGTTCCTATTCTTATCTCATGATTAATCAAATCAAGGTTCTAAGTTCCCATTCTTTTTTCTGGAGCTTGAAGATGTAATCAAGTTACATTGAATTTGTGACGGGAAAAGTCTTTCTCTGGAAATGAGGATATTACAAGAAATGAAGTTGCAAACTTTGTGGAGCAAAAATAAAACTTATTTGAGTAGCAGTTGGCGTTTGAGTAGTAAATGCTTGTGTCATCTTTTTTGGCAGCACATGATCACATTGAGAACATTATTTAGTCATAATATCTTGCTGAAACAAGGGATGTGCATGGAAGCCTTGTTGTATTGTATGTTTCTTGTTTTACTATATATATGTCTTTTGGTACGTTGGATGACAAAAATATGGCGTCACTTGAGTTTAGAATATACGTATGCAAATAAATGCATATTTCATAGTGGAAAGCATAGCATCTCATGATTCAGACTTTCACTACAACTTTGAAACTTTGGCGAGGTTCAGGTTTTGGTTTGTTGATTTGAATGCTGAATGATTATGTATTTTTATTATATTTTTCTTTCATCAGTTATATTTTTTGTTGATATAATATATTGCTATAAACCTGTCATTTATGTTCAGATAATATACCTTGAATAGTTTAAGTTGGAATGTTAACCTGAAGTATCCATTTAGGCACCTTATGCTGTTGCTTAACAAGAATATACTGTACTAGGACAGGTATATAATCAGTTCTCCATAACTCATGTAGAGCAATCCTGGATTGCTTTATGCTCAAAACTTCCTCCTTTTGATAGTCAAAGTGTTAGACCATTCTATCAAGTTTCTCTGCCATTAGTTTCTGGAATCACTAGGCTTATGGAAAAACAGCCTTCTGGGCGTTTACTTGTTGAGTTGCTGTTTTTTCCCTGCTGGGGTTGTTAGAATCAAACTTAATAGAGCTTAAGCGTGCTTCTGATGATTGAGTTGGTTTCTTTGCTTTGAACTTCCATTATTTGCTAATGGGTTCATGAAAGTTCTGTGCTCTCTGAATATGCTTATTTTGCATTGACTGTATTTAGTAGTACCTATTTTGCCAAATCTCAAACATGTTGTTTGATCAATATAGTTAATATTTTATTCCCAGTCCGTTCCTAAGTGTTGCAATGTTATCAAAATGTTTTCCTCCTGATATAATTTATCGTTATAGTTTTAAATGCACAATGACAAACAATAAAAGGAGAAACTTGAAGTTTGATCTTTCATTCAGTTGATGCCTTTACAGGCATAAATGGTCAGAATTTGAAATTGAAAGATGTGAACTTTTCAGGACAATGATGTTTGTTTCATTGAGCAGTGATTTTTTATCTATAAGTTTGAAAATTTGTGATGGATTATGAAGAATCTTGAATTTTTTTGGATAATAATTACTTAATAGAGGATGGGAGATGGTAATTATGGAAGGACAAAGATGTTTTTGCAAAGCAATCCTGAGTCAAGTGAAATCTAAAATGTTTTCTCAAAGATTTATTATTTTGATGTTGATCAAATTTATGGTGGTTGTACTAGAGGCAATTTTTCAATTGTGGTTTTGCACACAGATATTGGACATACTGGATACAGGTCACTGTATGTAACATGGCCAAAGTCCATCACTTGCCTTCTATGATTTTGATGATATGATAAGTTATGGAAGACATTTTAAAACTATGGCTGGGGTGATTGCAGTGGGTTGATTGTTGTCCTTTCCGTAAAGAAGTTGGAATGCAGCATTCTATGGAAGTTGTTGAACACTTGGTGCACTATGGACTGCTTATCATTGGGATTGTTATTCTTTATATTCCTTTGGTTGATTATGTATGGTAGCACTTTCCATGGACTTTAATGAATTTGCCACTGATTCGGCGGGGATAGTTATGTTTCCTTGTCTTTTATTTCAAGTTCTTCTGCCTTCTGTAGAGTAAATATCTACAAATAAAAACTTCTCCTTATATTTGAAGCACTAAGTGATCTTGTTGTTCCTAATGAAGTTTTTATTACAGTATCAGTGAATACTATTGTTGAACTATTGATTGCGGAAGCTTGGTTACCATGCTGGTTAGAGTATCCTAATCAGAGCGATAAGAAAGTTTGGATGTTACACGTCATTATGAATAAATTTAGAAGCTGAATATGGGTCATCAGGAGTTTGTTGAAAAGAGTGTGCTTTTAGATAGGTGTCCACTGTTTTACTACGTTTGTCTTGGAGAAGCATCATGTTATTAGAGGCCGTGTCAAAATAAACTTTAGAAAGTTGGCAAAATGAATCACATATTTAGTGCTTGTATTACTGTCAACTTATCCTGTCAAATAGGTAGCCTTTTTGCCAAATTATTTTTCCAACAAATTTGTCTTTTTTTTTTTGCCTTTGTTCAAATCTCATGAACTCCAATGTGAATATATGTCATTTATACCTTTTTCTGATATAATTTGTTCATTGGTGATTTGGTCTGTTTCTCTGTTCGTATGTCTGTTATTGATCTTTAGTTACAATATACAGTTGTATTTCTGTCATTTCTTTTTCATCTATTGACCTACTTATATGTTGACAGTCTTGCAGCTATTGCAAGGAAGAGGCCTGTCCGCTATGGCACTATTCTTTCTGCATTGCTTGATTTCAATCCAAATTTTGAAACGGCGAGTGGATGTCATACTTCCAGCATCCAGTATTCCTTGAGAACTGCCTTTCTCGGATTCCTGCGGTGTACACATCCAGTCATATTTGAGGTGAAGTGTCTTCACATTTCATTTTCATTATTCAAATTAATTTAGTTGTTTGCATTCCATTTTTAGCATAGGCATATCTGTTTCCTACCTGCTGAATTTGGTTAATTGAACTATTTTCAAATTACATCAATTGGTAGTAGTACTTTGCATGAAGGGGCTATAGATATTTAAAACAGCAGATTTTGCTTCATGTGGTCCTTGCATATGAACTGTCTCCTCCATATCTTACGGGACCATCTGCCCTCCTTAATATGCATTCCGCCAAAAGAATCACCACAGCAATGAGAATAATTCTATATTGATCTCTCCATTCTCAAATAAGTGTCACCCTTGTACTTTTTACGTCCCTTAAGAAAATAACTAATTTGCCTAGATTATTGTGAACTATAGAATAATTTGACTATATTGTCCTTTTTATTTTTCCAATATTCTTTCCTCATTAATTTTAAGGGTAAGAATGAAAAGAACAAATTTATTGTTTCTAGAATTTGTAAAACGACACATATTTAGGAACATGGTATTTTTGCAAAAGAGACACTTCTTTCCACAAGTAATAGGAGATAATGTTATTTCCGAAGATCTGCATCAGATATCAACTTGTCTGTAATTGCCTGTTCTATTCTATAACCAGTGAAAATACAAAGAAGGCGGTTCTTAAGGAAAAAGGTCTCTGAAAGCCCAAAGTGTAGGACAGAATTATCTTCATACAAATCTTTAGGAACTTTGCTTTACTGTAACGGTTAAAGTAATTGATGCAGTCGGTTGTTGATTATTATGTGTAGCAGCTTTTATTATTCTGGTGCTGCACACCTGGCTTTGTGAAGTAATTTTCTTTTGATGTTCTTCAGTCAAGAGATAGATTGCTTCGGGCTTTACGTGGTATGAATGCTGGGGATGCTGCTGACCAAGTCATCCGTCAAGTAGATAAAATGATTAAAAACAGTGAGCGTGCTTCACGTGAATCCAGGTTCAGCAAGGTAATTTATCCAATACTATCTCACCATTTTATTTAAATGTTTGAATCTAGTAGCTACTCTTGTGGAGTTTTTATTTCCCTACTGAATTTCTTGTCTTATATAGGATGATCAAGTATCAAGCCAACTCCCATTTTCAGGGGATCAATTAAGAAAGAGATCACTGCCTCTGGATAATGAAGAGCTGGCTAATGGTCATGAGATGTCATCCAAGCGAACTCGATATGTTCCTAATGTCTCATCAACCGTGCCCATTCCACTAAATGATTCTGAAGAGGATTCCGTATCAACCAATGGAGTATCATCTGGTTCCTTATTAGATAGTGATTTGACTCCTGCAGAACAAATGACAGCCATGATTGGTGCTTTGCTTGCTGAAGGGGAGCGAGGAGCCGAGTCACTTGAAATTCTGATTTCAAATATTCATCCTGATCTGCTTGCTGATATTGTCATCACTAATATGAAGCATTTGCCCAAGAACTCCCCACCTTTGACAAGGTCTGGAAACTTGTCAGTAGCTCGTCAAATTGGTTCTCTGGCCAGTCCAGCTCAAGTTGTTGCAATATCTGTTCCTACAAATTCTTTTTCTTCTTCTCCCACTGCACATGTGCATTTTCCTTCAGCGGTTACAAACAGCTTGTCACTGTCTGATACTTCCGCAGTCAACAATTTCCCTGTTGATTCCAAACGCGATCCGAGAAGGGTAAAGCAAACATGCCCGTAATACATTAGTTTCTGTATTTTTCTAATTTCTGTTATCCAGATAATTTAAAGATCTGTTATATGTTATTAAGCGGTTAATTTAAAGATATGTTATATGTTATTAAGCGGTTTTAAAATAACTTATGGTAATTGTTCCCAGGATCCACGTCGCATGGATCCACGATGTCCAGCAACAGCTGGAGTTCCATCCATGCCTGTTGCAGATGATGCTGGTGCCACAGAACCTGAATTTGATGGTTCTGTTTCTTTGAGTAAGACTCCTTCCCAGGTTGCATTGTCTGTTGAGAATGCTCCAGCAGTTCTGATGCCGAACAGCAAAAGTGATGAAAAACCTCAAGAAAGTCAACTGGTGCCTGATGATCAAATGAGTTTGAAAGAGGAGGTTTTCAGCCAAACTGAGGAAACTTTGCCCTCTTCAGAAGGCAGGGAGTCTTCAGATCATACTCTTTCTCCTCCACAAAGTGTTGTGGAAGACTCTGTTGCCTTGAAACTATCAGATATTGAAGTGACACATGAGGCTGATACATCATCTTTGATGGAACTAGATCAACATTCTCCAACTGTTTCAAATGCATCTATGCCTGAAGAGACCTGTCAAGAGTTACCTCAACTTCCACTGTATGTTGAACTGACAGAAGAACAACAGAGAGGTGTGAGAAAATTGGCTGTTGAACGAATTGTGGAATCTTACAAGCATGTGCCGGGATCTGATTGTAGCATGACACGCATGGCTTTACTTGCTCGGTTAGTTGCTCAGGTAGGGGGCAACATTCTTTCTGATTGTTCAATGCCTTTCGAAAATACGATTCCCTCACTGTTCATTGTTCTTAAGCAGATTATCCTTTTCTTGAATTCTGCTGATGTGAAAGGTGGTTGTATCTTTTCTGTCAAATTTTGTAAATTAGGTGACTTGTTTTATGTACTATTGAGATCTAGTGTGATAATTGAATTTTGCTCTGGATATTCTGTGATTCCATATTGATTTAATGTTTGTTGTTGCATAACTTCTCCATTTCTGTTCTATTTATTGTTTTGTATTAGCTTCATCAGAAATAAAATGTTATATTGGACATGGTTTTATGCATAGTAGCATTGAGGAGAAGCTGAACCAAATAATTGGAGTAATATCCTGAGATCAATCTTAAGAGCAAGTTTAATGGCAGAAACCAAAATAAAACTGTAGGATGCTAATTTAATTCAAAAGCCGTAGGATGTCCTATATCAGGAGATGGCCTCTATTTCTCAGTGACCACATACCCATGATAAACTTTCTGGTGTTCTTGCCTATTTAGAACTTCAAGCACTGTGGCCAGAAGATATTCACAATCTAGCACTCCAAATTTGTGTGAACCTAAAAATTTTGTGTAACTGAAAAGCCCATTTATTGCATGATATGGCTAGTGGATGATTAATAAAGATATTGTAAAAAGACCTCTACTGTTTTGCACTAGTACACTAGCAAGAAACTGCCATGTTTTTCTCGACTTGTATGAAGTTTACACCCGAGACATTTTATTGGTGACAAGGACATGGAAAAACGTATCTACAATTAAGTTATATTTAATTGTATATCTCTCTCTATGCTTTAGTTACTATTTCATGAGAATTTTTTTTGTTTGTTTTGCTAATAGCTGAATGCTGCTGCATTGTATTGCAAATTATTTGACCCTTTCTTCCCATTCAGATTGGTGCAGATGATGAAATTGTTGGGATGCTGCAAAACCATATTATTGTGGACTACCGACAGCAAAAGGTAAATGCCTCATGAACCATGCAGTTTAATTACTTGTTATGTGCTTTAACACTTTTTATATGATTTATTGGTGACTTATCTAAAATTTGTCATGGTGTAAACTATTTCAACTGATAGCCTCTACTGGGGCAGGGGTGCGAAACGTAAAGCATCACATTTTCTGTTTCTTGATTTGTTAAATACTTATTGGAGTAGGCTCTGGAACCTTTTCCACCACTGTTAAAAAGATCTTATGAATTTTTTAGGGTCCTTTTCAGCAATTTTTTTATTTGTATATTCTCATATCTCTTACTATTTCCTTGGAAAAAGAAACTCTATCTGATTATAGATCGTGCTTATTTGACATATGTATGTTGCATATGTATTTAACAGTTGATGGCATAACAAGATTAGTAGTTATTTTGCACAATTTTTGGATACAGGGAATTTGCAAAAGAATTTATCTACCATCATGTTCAAAGTTTTCGCAACGACGAGTTTCTTCTTCTCCGTTTAATCTTTATAACAAAATATGTAAAGACATGCTAGAAAATCCCAAGAATGATAGTCTTTTATATTTCATTTATGTGGAAAACATGGGAATAATTTCAGTGTTAAGTATATATCAAAACTGCTTCTAAATACTCTGAAGTGCTAGAATAAGGGCCAGATGCGTGATTCAATTTTCTGTTTATCTATTTGATTTTGTCCTCATTTAACCCTCTTTCATATTTTGCAATTATTTTTTCTCCAAGGTTCGTACTTCATGCTAAAAATAAAACGTGCTATATTTTTTAGTGAAATGTTCGTAAGGATGTCTATTGTGGTTCATCAAGTTTGGCTGATGCATTAAATTATTCCCAAAAATATTACGGATCCCATTGTTGCCAATTATAATTTTCAGTGTAGGTCTTCAATTGTCATTGTTGCACTTCTATCTCGATAGGCATGACTGTTAGAGGATCATAGAATGGGATCGCATGGCCTTTCCATTTTTTTGCTTTAATTTACTGTTTGGGTCATGATTCTTTTCTTGTTTTTGTTGCTATCTTCTGTTTGGTGCAACTAAAGCTAGGTGCTATGACACTTAGATGCAAACTTAATACTATTCTGGAGTGCTGAGTACATGTTTCGAATGCTGAGCTTTAGTTATTTTATACTTATTTGAGTTGATTATTTATGAGGTAAAACATGTTGTAATGGCTTTTGTTATTTTCTCAAAAAACAAATATTATGGTTTCTGATTTGTTCTCGTTCTTCCTTTTTGTCAGGGACATGAGCTTGTATTGCATATCCTGTATCATCTGCATTCTCTTATGATTGTAGATTCAGTTGGAAATTCCTCATATGCTTCTTTTATGTATGAGAAGTTCCTCTTGGGAGTGGTACATTCCTTTTTCATCTGTTGAATCTTACCTTCATTTGACTGAGTAGTAGATTTATATTACAGTCTCATTGTAGGTCAAGTCTCTGTTAGATACTTTTCCAGCCTCAGACAAGTCCTTCAGTAAACTTCTTGGTGAAGTTCCACTTTTGCCAGAATCAGCCCTGAAATTGTTAGATGATCTATGCTATAGTGATGTTTTGGATTCCCATGGAAAAGAAGTCCGTGATGGTGAGCGTGTAACTCAAGGCCTTGGAGCTGTGTGGGGTTTGATTTTGGGTCGCCCAAATAATCGGCAAGCATGCTTAGATATAGCTTTGAAGGTAACCTAGCTTGTCAAATCTCATAGAACTAATGTGGTGATGATTTGCATAGTTTGATTCTTATAAATGGAATATTCACTGGTGAAGCCTTCACCAGAAATATTATTTGTGTGTATATTTGAATATTATAAACTATTATACTTATGTATTTCTATCCCAATGGCAGTGTGCTGTTCATTCCCAAGACGACATTCGTGCAAAAGCTATCCGGCTGGTAAGGTTTTTTTTTTTGTAACTCTTCTCAAGTAATTAGTCTCCTTTCTGTTCAACAATGTATTTATGTTCTCCTGCCACAACTATGCTATTTCATTTGTTGTGTTCTAATAACCCTGCAACTTTTCCATGTGTTGCACAGGTAGCAAACAAACTTTATCATCTGAGCTATATAGCTGAAAATATTCAGCAATTTGCAACAAAAATGTTACTGTCTGCAGTGGATCGACATACTTCAGACGCGCAACTTTCACAGTCAGAGTTCACTGACCATAGAGAAGGGGAGGTACATATAATTTATTTCCAAGTGTACTTACCCAGCTTTTAATTCATGTGAAATATTAACTTGTTATAATTTATGGCAACTATTCAATTCCTTAACTGTTGGTTTAGTTCTGGAATGAAGTGAATTTGAGTTTACACCTGCAGTTACTGTGGGCCTGCCTTCATCTAACGGCTAGAATCATGATTCAGTAAACACACAAATGATATTTGTGCTGCGTGTGCTCTTTTTTGTAACATTGATCTAATTGTGTGGTGCTTTGCACCTATGAAAGGCATTTAGTTCTTAACAAATAAACTCACTGATATAAAGAATGTACACCTATTGGGATTGGGATGCTGGAAACTTGGGTAGATAAGTTCTGATCTATCAGCTTACTTCGATTGGTGATAACGTTTTTTTTCACTCTTTCTGGGTAATGCTTTCAGGTGGAAAGCCAGGAGACATCTGTCAGTGGCTCTCAAGTCTCAGATACTGCAAATGGTGAAAATAACTCCATGAGGGGTACACAACTAGCTGTCCAAACTGTGTCAATAATATCATTGACTGAAGCTCATCGACTAATTTCATTATTTTTTGCTCTGTGTACTCAGGTTTGTTGGTTTTCTTTTTTTTTTCCCCCCCTTATTGATTTCTTTCAGAGTTATAGCAAATTTGGATTTCTGGTTTTACTTTTAATGGATATGCTGACAAAACCTTTTCCTGCCAGAAACCTACTCTTCTTCAACTTGTCTTTGATGTTTATGGGCGAGCGCCAAAAACTGTAAAGCAGGTTTCTATTTTTGACATAAAGACTAGTAATTGCTTTTGCAACTATAATGATAATTGCTTACTTACACTTTATATCCGAAGTCAGGCATAAGTGTTCACAAGGATTGTATGCTCTTTTGGTCTAGATATTATCTTCTGCCTTATTACTTCTCCCCACTCTTGTATTTTGTGCTCTTTTCCTTGCAAATGCTGCTCAGCGACTTTCCCATTTTAACTTGCTTTTTTAATACAGGCTGTTCATCGCCACATCCCTATTCTTATCAGAGCCCTGGGTTCTTCTTATTCTGAACTGCTTCGGATAATATCTGATCCACCGGAAGGATGTGAAAATCTTCTGATACTGGTACTTCCCTTTTCAACATTTACTTTGAAATTCTGTTTCGGACTGAAAATTCCGGGCCATTAAGATCTATTTCTATTAATGAAAGGTGCTGAAATTATTTTTTTTCTGTCAAGGTGCTACAAAAATTGACTCAAGAGACAATGCCATCTGCCGAGCTGATTTCTACCGTGAAACATTTATATGAAACTAAGTTAAAGGTTCTGTTAACAATCATAATTTATTGTTGTCTTTGAAATAATTGTCATCCCTGCCCTTACTGTGTGGCATATTGATCTGTTTCAGGATGCTACTATACTTATTCCAATTTTATCTTCACTCTCCAAGAATGAGGTTTGCTCCACTCCTTGTTCCTTCTTTCCCTATAAATGATGTATGATAATTTGTATAATTCACACATGGTCATTTAGTGGCTAAACCTTTGGAAGTGATGGGTCACGAGTGACATTTTGGTTTTAGTGATAAAATGTTACCATCTGAAGCAAAGTGGGTAGACCTTGTCCTGTAATCACTATGAGATGCAGATTAAAGTTTGTGTACCTGGAATCTGAAACCCTGACAAAAATGATCCTGACAGCTCTTGAATTTGGCCATGTATTTTAATAATAACTTAATATAGATAAGTGTTGAAGGTAGGGTTCCATTTGAAATAATGGCTAAATAGTTATTTAGCCATTTAGAATAAATTGTTGACCTGGTCATGATGTGTAATAGGATTAGATGAGAAAACTTTAGAAAGTAATAATGGAGCTTAACCATATGAATATTATATTCTCTTATATTCCATTCAAATCCATATTAATGGAATGTATCTGAACCATTTCCAGTTGAGCTATTCTTTATATGACACTTGTAATGAACTCTGAATCTGATGTCCCCAGCATTTTTTTATAGTGTAAATTGTGAACTTCTTTTTAAAGAGTTATATTTTAAGAATCTTTTTTTTTCTCTTTCAGGTTTTGCCCATATTCCCTCGGTTAATTGGTCTTCCAATAGAAAAGTTCCAAATGGCACTTGCTCATATTTTACAGGTATATGTGAATAAAACAGTTCTGTTACTTAAGCTTTTCTTTTATCTCATTTTTCGCTTGTAAAGGAAATTTTCCTAAGTTCATGATTGTTTGTGGCAGGGTTCAGCTCATACGGGTCCAGCTTTAACACCTGCAGAAGTTTTGGTTGCCATTCATGATATCAGTCCTGAGAAAGATGGTCTTCCATTGAAAAAGGCATGCATTTTCACCTTTTTCACTGCAATTTTGATAGTTATTTTGTTCATACCTTGCAATATTTTTGTTAATATATATGAGTAACTTCTCCTTTTGTCGCGTGGTTCCTCCGTTTGGTTTTTGCGTCACTATTGACGTATTCGGTCATCATTTCTTGCTGACCATTCATCGGATTGCTGAATCATAGGAGAGTTACGGAGATGGACCCACTTTAGTCCATTAAATATTGGACAATTTGATATTTTGATCTTCTCAGCATTGGACTTGCAACTTTTTGGCCTTTGCTGCTGCTACTTTTTGATGCATCAAGTTCATTGGACTTTCAGTTTCTTATTTCACTTCTCTTTTTTTTTTTGTCTCTACATCTGTTTGTTTCTTTATTCAGATAACAGATGCCTGCACAGCTTGTTTTGAACAACGTACAGTATTCACACAGCAGGTTTTGGCAAAGGCCCTAAATCAAATGGTATGTAAAAAGATCATTTTCTGAATACTGGACAATATTTATATCAATATACTAAAAAATTTTGTTGGCAGGTGGATCAAACTCCTTTGCCTCTTCTCTTCATGCGAACAGTAATTCAGGCAATTGATGCATTTCCTGCCCTGGTAACTTCCTTGCTTCAAATTCTACATTTAAATACTTCTTTTTGCTAAGATACCCCATTCCTGGACAGCACCAAAAATTTTCAGATAAATCTAAGAAAAAGTTCCTTCCCAACCCGTTTGTTAGATACATAATGGAAGGCATTATAATTTATAGTTGTTATTTTCAGTATTTTTAGTAGTTCCATATCTATATGTTTTTGGGTCATGAATGTGAGTTTTTCGTTATAAATTGTATGATTTTGTATTTTGAGTTTCTCTCTAAGAACCAGGATGGTTTCCTGCACGATCCCCTGCTGTTTATCCTTATATCAGACATTTTAAGTGTGTAATTATCATTGCATTTGATACTTACAATGTGTATTAAATAATGTAAAAGGCCAAATACTGTACATGATAATCTTTATTGGTTTCCAGGTTGATTTTGTTATGGAGATACTCTCCAAACTTGTAAGCAGACAGGTAAGCTGCTCTTTTATTCTATTTAGATTTATTGTAGTAAAGGGAGTTTGACCATCATGCTTGCCCTAGTATTGTTTGAGAAGGCTCATCATTTTATATTTTTGGTATTCAGATCTGGAAGATGCCGAAGCTGTGGGTTGGGTTCTTGAAATGTGTCTCTCAAACTAGACCACATTCTTACCGTGTATTATTGCAGGTATTATATGGTTTCTGTTTCTTTGCAGATTCCTTTTACTTTCTGTATTTAAATTACAGACATCTTTCTTTTCATATTGGCTACTTGCAGTTACCCCCTCCGGTACTTGAGAGCGCTCTTAACAAGCACTCCAATCTCAGAAGTCCCTTGGCTGCTTATGCAAGCCAACCAAATGTCAAATCTTCACTTTCTAGGTACAGTTCTGGTTGAGCTGATATATCGGTCCTTTACTCCTGAGGGATCTCTTGAACTGCCTTTATTCATTTTGTTTATGATACTGTTTTTTTGTCAGTTACTGGAATTATAAATGAGTCATCCAGTCAATTTGGTCTTTGCTTCCACTTTTCGTTATCCAATGGAACCAAATCAAATCATAAATGAGTTTAGTAGGTTATAGAAACGAATTTTGGTTGTAGCCGTACTCTAGTCTTGTGAAAGTTTGCTCTTATGGTTTATTTTGTGCACTTAATTTTTCAGATCGACACTTGTGGTACTTGGTCTTCTCAATGAAACTCAAATACAGCAACCTCATGTCACTGCTTTTCTCCATTCAGATGCGAGTTCATCAGTTCATGGAGCTAATCTTACATGAGTATCTAGTCTACAAGAATCATAAATTGGCCAGTTGTATAGCAGGGCATTGGAAAACCAAGCCTAATGTTAGTCATTTCCACCGGGTTCTCCTCATCGAAGGGGAAATACAGATTGTCCAGATTGGACTTCTCACATGGATAACCGACTGCTGGACAAGCCATACCTGACTAACGGAAATCAGTCCTGCGAGTTGAAGTTCCCTTTTTGATAAAGGAATTGGCTTCGAAGAATCCTAACCCCTCATCGTGCTTCAGCAAATGTATCATAGTTCTAATTTTGCTGTTTTAATTTATCCTTCAGTTTTTAGTGTAATCTATTCATTAAAATTTTGAAATTCATTTCAAGCCCTTCTGTGGTGCAACGTCTGTTGATGCACCGACTTATCTTGCCCAGCTTAGGTTTAGACAATGTAAATTGAAGGAATTGCAAACTGTCTCGTGTATAATTATGGGAACCTCATTTATTCTCCCATATTCTTGCGGGAACAGTAACACTACATATCCATCCCTCGTAAAATGTTTAGTTTTAGCAAATTCCAGTAATTGGTCTCTGTTTAAAAAAAGGAAAATTAGTGATTTTAGAAGTTTCAGGTTGAAGTATAATCTTCTTGTGGTGCTGACGATGCCATAGATACTCGAACGTACAGCTAATAAGTTGCCGGGTAGTAAATTACAGCTGTCATTCCAAACTACTCAAAGCCAATTTTATCGACCAGGACTTGTAATAACTGTAAAAGAAAAACTTCTTTAAACATGTATTAATTTATCCATCACATCCAACATACGATTTTTCTTAAAACATAAAACGCCAAAAGACACTGCAGCGAAAGGTGTTGCTTTTTCTTTTTCCCTCAATTCTGATGAGAAACTAGTCGTATAAAGAATGAATATACCCACAGCATTCCCCCTCCTTCCACAGTACAACCTGCCTCCCAATTTGGGGGCCTCGGTAAATGTTAAATCATCCACTGCATCCCCACTCCCTCCACAGTACAACCTGCCTCCCAATTTGGGGGCCTCCGCAAATGTTCAAACCTTTACCTAATTAAATTCTCATCCACATATCTAACTGAGAATCTATGACTCTTTTAACTGTAAAAAGTGCAATGTCAAAACCAGCTTTCATTTAATCGGGAGAATAACATCGAGGTTCTTCTGAAGCAGCCAGCCTCCCGGATATCCAAAATTATGGGCATCTAAATGAAGATGCCAATTCAATATCCTTGAACATCCAGGAGGGACACCTTCAATTTGGCTTTCATCTTCAACCACTTGCTCGATAAATGTGGTCTCCTGGGATAAAGGCACAGCATTAATGCACATTACATACGATAAGAGTGCTAATTAAATGTTTAAAGAAAGGACATCCAGAAAATACAGTAAGGTGGAGCATACTTGGAAACCCTCTTTCACTGAGTCCAACTGTCGAATTGGATTAGAAAATGGCCTTCGCCATCTCTTTGGATCCCATAAGATAGTACTATTGAAAGCAAATCCTGACATATCAACATGAAACCTTCGTAGTCTTTTACTTTTTTCATTTGTGTGCCATCCAATTACAGCACTTCCATTGCATACAGGACCTTCTAAAATAGCTTTATTTTTGCTTTGTGCAAGCATCGCAACCGGCCACGTGCCAAATCGGCTATAATACAATTAGTTAACATAACAAAGTTACAAAGTTTGAATGAATCTATAGCATAATCAAATGAAATGCCTAAAGACACAAAATCCAAACAACAGTAAGAAATATTGAAGCTATAATGAGATTTAAACCACCTACATTGCTTGACGCTGCATATTTCTTAAGCTTTAAAGGAGTTTTTCTTACACAACAATTACCTCAATGAAGCATAACCTAATTAGAAACAATTTCCTGTTTTCTTTTGTTAACCCCCCTACATAGAGAATAAAACGAGATCCCCCAACAACTGGATATTAGAATTAGGATGAATTATGATACAATAGAACCCAACTGATATATAGAATGTAACAATTTGTTCAAATAGCAGAGATATGTTACATTGATGTCAAGTGATTGAACTCAGATTAACTTGGATACACAGAAAATAGATCAACCAATTCATTGTTACGGAAACGAAACAAACAAATCTATGCAGAAATTTGCAAATGATCACATTGAAAGGAATTAGCAACAATAAATTAAAAGTTCAATTCAGAGGTGTTACATTACCTGATTTCTCTTAAGTTCTCGAACAACTCAAGCGAATAAACATTGTCATCGTCGGCAAAGTAAACGATCCCATCAAGCCTATGCCTCTCAATGTGCTCCAAAGCCACATTCCTCTGGTGGACTCCTCTGTCCTTAACGTTAGTGGAATTTCTCTGGCAAACCAAATGCCTATACATAACTCCCGTCTTCCTCAAAATTTCTGCCGTCTCCACCGACGCCGTTTGTGTCTCCACCACAATCCATAACAATGGAGGCTGCACTAGCCTTAGAACTTGTCCTAACCTATTCAAAAAGAAGGCCTGTAAAGCGCGATTGTACGTTGGTGTGATCACGACTAATTGCTTCCTCGGAACGTAGTCAAATCTAGAAACGTAATTAACTTGAGTATCGACCCCCAAACTCACAGAACTTAACGCAAAGACGTCTCGCTTAACACTGCGATTATCTCCGGCACCGTCATCCAATTGAACATTAACATGTGGAGGCTTGATCTCGAAAGAGAAATCATGATTCCGAACATCATTTTCCACATGACCAAACAAGAACATACCCAAGAAGAACCCTACAACAAAGAAAATCAAGCATCTGTAGAAAGATCTACGAAATCCTTTCCGCTTCTGAAAAAAGGCGGCGGGGAGGAACCATCGGAGAGGAAAGTAGTTGAAATTGAAAAAGGAAGAAGCTAACGGAGTAGAGTACCTAATGCCGGTGTTACTGAAAAACTTGTGAGACGGAGAAGAAACTGACAATGGAGAGTTGACGGCGGAACTGCCGTTTTGATAGGAACGGTCATGATATGCGGGCGATAGCGTCCGACGAATAGAAGCCATATGATCGATTGACTAATTACATAATAAACGGCGTAGATTCATCGAAAATCTAGAAAACCCTAAAATAGGAAAGCATCAACAAGGAGATACGCAGAAAATCAAGCAAAAAGCGAAAATGGACAGGAAAAGATTCAGAAAAGGGAAAGAGAAATGTAAATTCTGCCAGAAACTTAGAGAAAATATCTAGATAAGATTGAGATCTTGCTGTTCAAAATTTGAAAGAAGTTGTGAAGTGGAAATGACGAGTTCAGTGTATTCATTTTTTTGAGTTCTTTGCGGAGAGATTATTTTACCGCGGAGAGCAGACGGAAAGTGATTAGTAGTAGGAATAGAGAATGCCAGCGCCAGATTGCCAAACCATTGACCAATTCACACGTGCCTACAACTTGCTGTCAAAGTCCACGCGTCGCTTTCTTCTTTATAATTACTCTTTGTGGCTCGGCTAATTGATTGTGCAGCACCATACCACACCACTTAATCATTTGCTAATTACAATTATTTGGGTTTGTTAAGTGGAACATTACACTTTAATCTTTCTATATAAGTAGTAATTTAGCATTGATATCGTTTAAGTACCATTAGTTATGTAAATGCTGGGATGGGTGAGTTTATAATTATATTAAAAAAAAAATTATGTAAATGTTTTTTTTTTTATGGTGAAAGGAATTGTTCCTTTTATGGAAATATATTATTTATAAATAGAAAAAATCAAAAATTTTATTTAAATAACCCTTTAATTTTATTTCCAATTAATAAAACTCTTATTAGTAATTAATTCCAATTAATTCCTTATTTCCAATTTCTTTATTTCTATAATTGTAATCAAATTTAATTATAAATTCTATGATAAATCAGGGTTGAAGTTTCAATTATAGTATTTAAATTTAATAATAAAAAATCTATGAAAAACTAGGGTTGAAGTTTTTATTCATGTATAAAAGGTATGTATACGTATAGCATCAAAAAATCAATGTTTGCTTGTCATTTTTCATGTCTTTGAAAGGTATTATATTGCAATGATCAGCTACCGGCATCAAGCGACTAGTCATTGACGACTGCTGTAGATGGTGATTCAATGATTGGTGGTGGCCCAGTGGCTGCTGGAGGCAGTGCGATTTGGTCACATGGTGTTGATTGGGTCTAGCGGTGCCACGTGGCAATTAGCGGTTGGGCCATGTGGTGCTGATTGGGTGCCGTCTTTGAAGGCTGATTGGGTGTTTGGTTAAGAAAATTGAATGAAAGAATGGCTGATTCAGTTTTCGATTAAGGAAATTGGATGAACTAAGGTGGATAAATGGAACATTCTCAACTAAGGAAGTCAAGAATCGAAACAGAAATTTTGTATAACTTAAATGGGTTTTAGTTGGGATTATAACTAATTAATTATTTTAAAAAGGGCAGCTCAGTGTATAAAGGCATCCCGCATTTATCCAGGGTCCGGAGAAGGGCTACACACTCGAAGATGTAAATGTAGGCACCCTTACCCTGCATTTACTGCAAGAGGCTGATTACACAGTTCAAACCCGTGACCTTTTGGTCATGTGGTAACAACTTTATCGTTGCGCCAAGGCTTCTCTTCATCTAGTTAATTATTTAAGGACAATAATTAATTAAATACGAGTAGCAAATTTTGGTATTCTTACATAACGAAGTCGAGGCCGACCAATAAAGAAGAATCAAAGATTTTGACATCTATCGATAAAGAACACCAAATAGATGAGGCCAACTATTTATACCCTTTGTGCAACATGCGAGTAAAATACTAGTATATATGATAATAAAACCTCGCCATTCTTTCAATTTTGCCATAAATGGAAGCAAGGGAAATGAAAGGAAACTTTCTTTTGAACCCAAAAGATACACAATCTTATCTTACGAGGGAAATTACAATTGACACTTCTTTCTACTTCATTGTTTTTATTGTGATACTCTTCTATCAAATATAGTTATTAATTATGTTATTTTGAAATGCAAACCCCTTAATTTAAGGTGTATACCAGCTTGAAATTCCGCAAAAATGCATCCGATAATTTTTCTAATAATCTAGACATCCCAAAATATAAGTATATTTTTATATTTGTACTTGTATTAAATACTATTTTTTAAAATTACTTATCATGAATGAGATAAGTATTTTTGGGTATTTTAAAGTAAGAGTATGATGAATAGTGTAAGCAATAATTAATTAATCTGCTTGTCATGATTAATTTCTTTATGTTTGTAATTCACGGGTGATTGAAATATTTAATATTTCATCTCCGGCATAAATTAATTGTATATTGTTTGTAAACTACTTGCAATGACTCGTAACTTCTTGTGAATTGAACCAACCACCAATTTCATGGGTACGGTCGTAAATTTCTTGCAAAAACTTGTAAAGTTTTAGTAAACCGCTTGTAAACTGAGTTTCTCTTGGTAAGATGAGTCTATTTTAAGGATGGTCACCTGCCTCATTTTTATTCATATGGATAGAGGTGGACTTAAGATGAGACAAGTGTGAGCTTGAGCCTACCCTCATTATATACCCACAATAAACTCATTATATGCCTTCAATAAACTTCTAGTCAAAAAAATCTTATAGCATATCATTTTCAAGTATGTACCCTTAAAAGTTCTCATTCGCTTTATTTTTTATTATTTTGTTCATTTTAGCTCTTTTGCTTGTTATTTTATTTTTTTGCTATTTCCACATATATTCCAAATAATTTTAAATAGTATATTGCCTTTAATTAAGTGGGCTTAGATAATACATGTAATATATATAATATAAAGATGTAACTGATAAAATGCACAAACAAATAGTTGGGGGTTATGACACACTAATGCTCTCCAATTTATGAATTTATTCAGCACTTTGCATTGCAGCCATTTGAAAAGCAAAAAAAAAAAAAAAATTATGCATTTGACATTGCCTACATAATTCTCAAAAAAATAATCGCGATAAGTTTTATTATTATTAAATTTGATTTTGACATCATTTATTTTCTAATTTTAGCTTCATTATCTTCAAACTCAGTTCAAATTTGTATCTCACTTTTCAATTTCATGGAGATCAGTTTTCCACTATAATTAATTTAACTGCAAAATTAAATTCTAAAACTAATATTTAATAGTTTTTATTAATTTGAATTTTTTTCTTTATTTATTTAATTTTGAATATAATTATAATATATTGATAATTATAAATTTATGATAAATTTAGTTGAAATATGATTTTTTTTTAATTTTAATTTTATATGTGGATGTGTGCTAAACTTTTTTTAATATTGAATATACGACGATTTAAGAATATGAAAAATCGTTGAATTGCATTATAACTATAAACATTCAAAATTTATCAATACATTTTTTTAGTTACTATATTAATTTAATTTCACCAACTCTGTATATATTTTTTGAATCCACCATTGCTCATAGGGCGGGTAGTTAACGATGATTACCGTTACTCACTAAAAACTCGTACAGGTAAATGCATATAACCATAATCAGTCTTTTTTTTTTTTTTTTCATAACTCAACCATAATCAGTCTCAACTTTGAGGTCTCTAGATTAGTGAATTAAATGTTTTCTAACGTGTTATCATTTTTCCAATATATTTTCTTTACGCATATTTATATACGTATAATTTAATTTAAATTAAAACAGCTATACATTGAAAACAATATTTTCTTTATTTTCATTCAAGAATCTCAATTTGCACTCGCTTGAGTTTTGAATAAAATGATGTGAAGAAGTTTAATATTTATTTTTATCTATTTGTTTACCATATAGATTTTTCGGTATCGTAACTTTTTATGTGTGTTATAAATTTATGAATGTTTTTATTTTTCAATTTAATTGGACAATTTGTATCCTTATTATTATTAGTATTATGACATGGGTATTACGCCCGCACCCAGGGAACCATTCTAATTTGTGCAGGTGTGGGGCTTCGAATCTGGCTTGGTTGGCCGTCACGCCGCTTGCGCTTCCAGTACACCACGCGGCTACCTTATAATAATTTATATTTTTATAATATTTTTTATAAAATGGTTATAAATTTTATAATTTTTTTATAATTATAAAATTTATATATGATTAAATATTACTACCTCTGTTTTTTTCATTTCTTTACATTTCAAACAGCATGCTTAGGTTGAACTTTGGTGTTGATAATTTGATGGGTTGGGTTAAGTAGATTAAAGTATGTTTAGGTTAGTTATAAAGTATGATTACTGTAGTTTAGTTATATATAAATAATATTTTAATCCATCTAAC